>MJUU01018521.1:5820-16367 GCA_002080025.1 Modiolus philippinarum | reverse complement strand
AGTCGCAACTATTACTGTACCGACTGCCAAAAGGGGTACGATCATAAAGAAGAACACATATGCAATAACGTATGCCACTACTGTAGAAAGTTTCACACCCAAAGCGAAGATGACGAGTGGATACTTTGTACCGACTGTGGGCGCTACTTCAGAGGGTCTACATGTTTCCACCTGCACAAAAAGACAACTACTTCGGGAAACTCGACCCGCACTACGTATTATAAATGCCAGAGTTGTGGACAAACCTTGAATAATCGTATGGGAGAACATACATGTGGAAATGTCTACTGTCAGACCTGTAAAGATTTCTGCCCATCAGGACATCAGTGCTACATGTTACCTGCTAATACACAAAAGAAACAGAAGAATCAGACTTATATCTTTTTTGATTTTGAGTGTACCCAAGACGACCTTGTCCAGTGCGATCAAGGATACAATCCAGACGACAACGGCAAGTGCGCCAATTGTTTATCCATGAAGTGTGGAGCCTCCGAGCACCAGCCTAATCTGTGTGTTGTACACAAAGTCTGTTTAACATGCATGAATAACAGAATCGATGAACACACGTCCTGTGAAGAATGTGGGAAAAACGAACTTGTATTTACCGGACCCAATACCACCGAACAGTTTTGCAAGTGGTTATTATCCGGAATAACAAAGGAGCTACCGTCATCGTCAACTTCAAAGGCTACGACTCAATACCTGTACTTGGGTATTCGTATCAGCAAGGAGTGAAGCCAACGATCATAGCAAACGGAACCAAGAACATGTACATCGAAGTCCCCGGATGTCGCATTCGGATGATAGACTCAATCAATTTTTTACCCGTGGCTTTAGCCGAACTGCCTAAGATGTTTGGATTGACCGAATTGAAGAAATGATATTTCCCTCATTTATACTCAACAGAAGGAGTATCTCCCTCACGCATAGCTCTGTCCTTAGCTGAAGTTGGTTTGTTCTATTTAGACCTCTTTGGTTATTTGTTCTCCATCAGCTTTAACATATTTTTCGGTTAATGGACTTCCAAATTTTTGGATTTATCTGCACTGATGAGACATAAGTTGTCGAAATGCGCATCTGCAGAAAATAAATTATCAGTCACTTCGGTATTTTGTTATTTATTACCGCTGGGCCGATGCCTCTGCTGGTGGACTGTTAGTCCCCGAGGGTATTCACCAGCCCAGTAGTCAGTACTTCGGTGCTGACCCGAAAACCGATTGTTTTGAAACTTACAATCCCTAAATTTTGCAAAATTATTTTTAAAAACTAAGGAGTATCTCCCTCACGCATAGCTCTGTCCTTAGCTGAATTTGGTTTTTTCTATTTAGACCTCTTTGGTTATTTGTTCTCCATCAGCTTTAACATATTTTTCGGTTAATGGACTTCCAAATTTTTGGATTTATCTGCACTGATGAGACATAAGTTGTCGAAATGCGCATATGCAGAAAATAAATTATCAGTCACTTCGGTATTTTGTTATTTATTTAATAGGGAGGAAAACCAATCAGCCGTACTCGACCATTTACCGGACATACACTACTACAACCAAGACGCAATGAAACCTGAGAAGAGAGCTACGTTTTTACAATGGTACCAGACCAATTACCGACAACGATTCGATTTCACAGATGAACTATTGAGTTACTGCCGCTCGGACGTAGACATCTTGAGAAGAGCCTGCTTAACGTTCAGATAGCTGTTCCTGGAGATGACAACCACCGAAGGACAGGGAGGAATCGATGCATTCAAACAATGTATCACGATAGCATCCGCTTGCAACTTGGTATTCAGACAGAAATTTCTCCAGCCTGATACCATCGGTATTATTCCAGCTCAAGGATATCATCCAGAGGAAAATCATTCTATAAAGGCCATGCAATGGATCAAATACCTATCGGCAACAGAAGGAGTCAACATACAACATGCAAGAAATGGAGGGGGAAAACAAATCGGACCCTATAAAGTGGACGGATACTACGAGAACGAAAACGGGAAATACGTATTGGAGTTTAACGGGAAGTTCTGGCACGGCTGCTTACACTTTTATAGTGCCAGTACAGTAAATCCAGTCAACGGCATGACTGGGTGATCTGCATCAACGCACTTTGGAGAAGAAACGTTACTTGGAAGAGCAAGGCTACACCTACATAGGCAAATGGGAATGTGAGTTCGACCAAGAAGTTCAAGAAAACGACTACTTGAAAAGATTTGTGGAACAAAATGTCATAGTTTCTCCCTTAGAACCTAGAGACGCCTTTTTTGGTGGACGTACCGAAGCATTTAAACTGTATGAACAGAAACAGGACATATCGTATGCAGACGTCACCTCACTGTATCTTTACATCAACAAGACCGGAAAAATACCCGTGGGACATCCCGAGATTGTCACGGAAAACTTCCAGAATATAAAACAATACGAAGGACTCATCAAGTGTAAAGTCATCCCGCCGAGAGGACTCTACATCCCAGTGCTTCCGTCGAAAACAAATAACAAGTTACTTTTTACGTTGTGTAAAACTTGGGCCGAAACTCATTAACAGACACCGTGTGAGCATACCGATGAGCAACGAGCATTGACTGGAACTTGGGTTATAGACGAAGTCAAGAAAGCCGTGGAACATGGATACATTATTCAGTAGATATACGAAATGTGGCACTTTGACACGGAACAATACGACCCAACAACCAAGACAGGAGGACTCTTTACCGAGTATGTGAATACCTTCTTAAAAATGAAGCAGGAAGCCATTGGGTGGCCTGAATGGTGCCATACAGAAGAAGACAAACATAACTATATAAGAGAGTACCATGAAAAGGAAGGAATATTGTTAGACTATCCCAATATTAAGAAGAACCCGGGACTTCGAGCTTTAGCCAAATTAATGTTGAATAGCTTCTGGGGTAAATTCGGCCAGAGAAGCAACCTTCCCCAAATCAAATACGTGTGTGATCCTGCAGAATACGTTGACATGCTAACCAGCGACCAAATTCTCGTCATGGGTATCTATTTCGTCAGCGATGAAATGGTGGAAATGAGATATCAGTATAAAGACGAGTTCGTCGAAGAGTCTGGACGTACTAACGTTGTCATTGCCGCTTATACCACCGCCCAAGCGAGACTGAAGTTGTATAGTTACTTGGAGAAGTTGAACACCCACGCCTTATACGCCGATACCGATTCCATTGTTTATACATCTCGACCTTGAGAGTGGAAACCCGAATTAGGAGACTACTTGGGAGATCTTACGGACGAAGTACCCGACAACAAGATTACAGAGTTCGTCACTGGAGGACCGAAAAACTATGCCTACAAATTAGCCACACCCGATAGATTAGGAAATACGACCATATGTAAAGTGCGAGGAATCACTCTCAACTACAAGAACTCTCTCACAATCAACTACGATACCATAAAGGATATGATCACAAACAACAAGGACCGTAAAAGACGATTACAAAATAGCAAGGGATAAGAAAAGTTGTTAACGTTACAGCAAGACAAAGACTACAGGATCGTGTTCGATAAAAGTTGCCATGGACGACTACAGCACTAGACCTTATGGATTTTGAAAGATTAGACTATCCCGTAATGGACAACTGAACGGTCTTGCCATGAGATTAAAGATAGTGTCAGAATGACTATTCTCAGTGTAGATAACTTTGTATACTCATTGTATATGTAAAATAAAATATAGAACTGATATTAGTTTGTTGTTTATCATTGCAACGATTGAAAACATGTATTGAAAACAGAAAATGGAAACACATATAGAGGCTTGGGTTTTATCGATATAGACATTCTAAAGAGGTGAATTCTAAAGAAGTATAAAGTAACGGCTGGCAAAAATAGACAATAGAGCCAGATGAGGGGTTGAGAACATACAAAACTAAGATAAGTACAATGGAGAACACAACACAAGACGGAGACACAGAAAAAAATAAGAAGAGGGAGATTATTCGGAAAAACAACAATAGAAAATCTGTACCATGAACAGAAAAATAAGAAGTTATGGTACAATACAAAACAAGACAATATGTACATAAAAACTAAATAAGTTATGGAATTGGTAGGGAAGTATTGAAAACAACGTGCCCTCGCGTCCCACTACGCTCACACAGCTACACTACGTTTGCGGTGCTCTACGTTCAGGACGCTGGAAGACTGGTCTGAAAGTATAAGTCACGGCTGATTGCACGGGGGATGGAAAAATGAAATTTAACATTGGCCCAATGGGCCCAAAGAGATAAGATTCACTACTGACGTATTATAGTATACCCTCGGCCCGTCGGTCCGTCCGTCCGTCCGTCCGTTAACTTTTTGGTTTCCGGAGATTTTTTCTGTAACCGCTTGACATATTGATTTCATATTTGGTATATGACTATATCTAAGTGAAGTACAGATCAAGTTCGAATTTGGTTCCGGTAGGTTGATTTTGTACAGAGTTATGGCCCTTGGACTTAGTGAAATTTTGAAAAATATAGGTTTCCGGAGTTTTTTTCTGTAACCACTTGACATATTGATTTCATATTTTGTATATGAACATATCTAGGTGAAATACAGATCAAGTTTAAATCTGGTGCCAGTCGGTTGATTTTGTACAGAGTTATGGCCCTTGGACATAGTGAAATTTTGAAAAATATAGGTTTCCGGAGTTTTGTTCTGTAACCGCTTGACATATTGATTTCGTATTTGGTATATGACTATATCTAGGTGAAATACAGATCAAGTTCGAATTTGGTTCCGGTTGGTTAATCTTGTACAGAGTTATGGCCCTTGGACTTAGTGAAATTTTGAAAAATATAGGTTTCTCGAGTTTTTTTCTGTAACCGCTTGACATATTGATTTGATTTTTGGTATATGAGTATCAAAATTTTGTTGTTGTCCAACAATGCCATAAAATTCGAGTTGACAGTGGACGGGCGTATCATGCGCTCTTGGCGCAGCATTTTATTTGAAATATGTTAATAACCCTGAAAAGGACTGCTTGTCAAAATTTTCTGTCTGTTTAATTCGTAATGCCTGATTCTCTCTGCTATATGTTTATATAGGTTGTCAAAAACTGCCTGTCTTGTCTTGTTCCACCGATCTCGCCACATTCTTTCATCTATAAGTTAAACTAATTCGGCATTCCGTTTTCATTCATTTTCTTGAGTTTCTGTTTGGTTTTTACACATCGGACACATTCTTTGCCACCATCTTTGCTTTCGGGTCGTTTTTTTTGGTTTTTTTTGTTGTTTTATTTTTGCATCTTCTAAAATGGAGAGTGAAATTTCGATCCACTAGCAGTGTTCTCAGGTTGATGTTCGTACCATTTTTGCAATATTTTGTCTCGAGAATGTTGTCAGATAAAAAATTCCTAACCCAAAGACACACTTACACTACATGTGTAAGAGATGACATGTCGAGCAAATAAGATAATCAACGTATTATGTCGAGCGGACGAAAAAAAAAAAATTCACATCTCTTATAAACAAGGAAAAAATTCTCTTACTAAAGAAAAGAAAATATTATACGGTTTATTTATATCAGAAAGTGATAAACAATTGTCAACTCATAAATCTATTAAATTTTGCACTTCGTTCCTCACATCTTGAAAAAATACAAGCCTAACCCGACACAAAATTTTGAAGTTACGGGAATAGATGCGCAAAAATATAGTGCTTTAGCTTTTGTTCATATTTGTTTATTTGTTTTGTTTTGTCGTGTTGTCGAAATTTGCTATGCATCTGAAGTGTCGTGTTTGGGGATTTTTATACTCCCTCTGCTTTAGCTAGCGGTATATAGTGTGTTCTCCTGGTCTTCCATATTGGTATACACTTTGTGACGACAACGCTTCCTAGATCATATAAATGAAATGTAAAATTATTTGGAACTTTCATAGAATGCTCAGTGCCAATGCCATTGTGTACCAACTATTTTAATATATGATTTGTTTTGATCTGTTTTATTTGTTTGTTGCTTGTTTCTTTCTCTTTTTTATTTCTGGAATTAAACGTGGAAAAGTGGTATATTGGTGACATTTGTTCTAAAACGTTCTAGTTTTATTTGATATTTATCCCGTTCTCTCTTTTTGATTCGGTATTTATTTGCAAGATTCAAGATCTTGTTTGTCGATATACTTGATTATAAAAATATGTTGTGCAATGGCCACAAATTGACTATGAAAAAAAATAAAAATGGTATAGTTGGCCAGGATTAAAAGGTAAAAACCACAAAAATATACAAATTAAAAAACATGTAAAAATGACAAAAATTGAAAGAAGGGAAGACTGCCCAACTTTTCGGCCTCAGGGGGCTACCGGGCTGAAATACGGAGAAGAAAGTGGAAAGGACGACAGAAGGCAGACCTAATGTTACCTGTAAAAATCGTGCCAAATTTTGAACATAAAAAAACACGAGAAATAAAACATTAGTTATCTTTACTATGTAAATATTAAATTTCAATACATAAAAAAAATATTATAAAATAGACTGCTTCAAGACATGCATGTAACTGTCCTTATACAAACTAGTACAGATGAAAGACAACGACAGTTCCTTGAACAAAAAATCATCAGTTTTCTTGGAACTGCTCGACCCTTTGACATGAATGTTAAGAAGCAGTCTATTTTATAATATTTTTTATGTATTGAAATTTAATATTTACATAGTACAGATAACTAATGTTTTATTTCTCGTTTTTGATTATGTTCAAGATTTGGCACGATTTTTACAGGTAATATCTGTGACACGCCATTAGGTCTGCCTTCTCTCGTCCTTTCCAATTTCTTCTCCATATTTCAGCCCGGTAGTCCCCTAGTCGAAGGCCATACGGCCGAAACGTTGGACAGTCTTCCCTTCTTTCAATTTTTGTCATTTTACATGTTTTATTAATTTGTATATTTTTGATATACTTAATTGCTCTGGGGTGTACTCATTTTGTTTGGGAAATCGGAATTTTTCTGTTGGTGTACTTAACATTTGAAATAGCAACATTTGCGTGTTAGTTTCCTTTTCTGTTGCGTTGCTTATAATCCTATTCAAAAATTCATTTGGTCCGCCCTTCTTTTTCGGCATTTAAATACAAAATTAACAGTTCCGGTTATCTACCCAACACGGCAAATGTTGTTCATCCTGAACACAGTTCATAAAACTATTCATATTTAGATTACAATGTCATTGTTTACTGTGGTCTACTGTGATACTGCACTAATTTTGTTATTATTAAAATGTATTCAGGGTTTAAGCTGTGTATTGTTAACCAACCGCACGAGATATAACCGGAAGCGAAGAGTGTTTGTACCTCCATTTGATGGGAGAGTTCAAATCCAGGAAAAGATGACAACACTTTTTGAAAAGGGCTTTTTGCTTGTCTTTTCTCCACGGTTTCTTTCATCGTGTTTTATATGATCTCTTAACTTTTTAGTTTTATTCATTGGACTCCGCTACATTCTTTTCCTTTGATCTTGTTTCTATGCTTGTCTTGGTATCTTTTATTTGTTGAATTTTTTGATTAACTTAGTATGTATAGAACCTTTATGAGATTTTGAATAGTTTTTTACGTGTAAATTAAGATATATGACACATATGAGAGGACGGACAGGGTTAAAAGGGAGAAAGTTAAAAGGGACGAGAAGTAGAATCCGAGAAAGGGGCCAAAGAAAGGAGAGAGGAGAGGAGAAAGAAGAGAGGGGACAGGAGAAAAAGGGCGAGAGAAACAACGACAGTAGAATACCGGAGGAACAAGGGAACTTGATGATCATCGTGACAAAAATCAAAGTCCAAAGACATGGCAAAAAACGGCAACAGAGAAAAACAAAGACAAACCATGACGTGAGACATCCACGAGGCACACAAACAAAAAGACGACCTTAAGAACTAGGCACTCATAGTGTGAACTCCCATAGTGTGAAAACCGGGAGAAAAGGAGAAAGGTACCAAACCGCCCTTTTAACAATGTTCTCTTTCATTCAGCACAATTTTCATTGGGCAAGACTGTGTCACCTTGTTCGTCTTTTTCGTTATTGTCAAGTCTTCGATTATATTTGTTTGATGTTCATTTTTACCTAGTTTTGTTACATATTAGCAATGGATATCTGCGTATATATGAATCCGTAAAAATTGTAAGCGCATTTACACTCTTGCAGGGGACAAATTGCAATTAGGTCACGCCAAATTTTGTATTTGACTTTTTTCCAGTTTTGACGTTGATGGGACATTTTGGTAGACCACCAACACAGAAATATATAAAAGGTCTTTAAAAAATCTATCGTCTGAAGTTTGTTCTTTTATGAAATAATGTTATGAGGAATTTCATGAAATGTGTCCAGTTTTTCCAAATTCTACGACATGGTGTGCTATTTCATTTTTTGTTTGCATTACTCTCGAGAAGAAATATCCATGAAAGGGACATTTTGGTAGACCATATAAAAGTGGTCATAATTCCGCTTAAACTTTGTGTAGAAAGCTAAGAAAATCAAATATTTTTCAGTTTCCTTTGGAAATTATAAACTGGTTGCTTTTGTTTTATAATTATAAATAATTTTTTAATCGATTTTGTAAAATGCACGCTTCATATTTTATAAAAAGGACGTTCCTTTTTTATTTAAGAAATTGATTATTGCAATTGGGCTCTATGCGAATTTGTCTTCATTTTATACCGAGCGATGTATAAAATATTGACAAATATAAGGTCTGATCATGTTTTAATTCGCATAGAACCCAATTGCAATAACCTACATATTTCGATTCTAATATATTTAACAAGCGTTTTAAACATTCGAAGCGAGTCTTAGAGGGCAATATTGGGTTTGACACTAGAAATAAAATATGTCGGATAACTGCATACAAAAACACATAAATTGAAATAGAGAAATCTGTATTCGTTATTTTATAAATACAAGTTGATCATAGGCTTATGAATCAATATAAATAATCTGTTATAAAAATATTAGATAAGGATATTTTAAAATCCAAGCGGGTAAAAGTATGAGATGGTCAATTTCAGTTCCGAGTATTAAATTTAGTAACTGTTGTAAATTGCTATTATTGTCATTATTTGATGCAGGTTTTTGGGTGATTCATTATTCAAAACTATATTTTGCACAAAATATGCAGTTAATGAATATAGGGTGAATAAAATGTGAAACTGTACATTACGAATGTCCTTTTGTAAAAATATACGCATGTGCTAAAAAATATTGTTGGAATTAGAACATAGCTTTGTTTCCAAAGCGAAAGAAGAGCGTCATATTAGAATTTGAGACAGAGTGCACAATAATGAGTTTTTTCGTAGTGAGAATTTCTATTTCGCTTCAAACATCACACTTTTTGCATAAAATGTTGTTCAATTAATCAGGTCACCATAACGAAGCACAATTTAGAGATGTGATATGGACTTGCGTACAAGTTTCTACAATAGTTTTATGTTTGCGTCAATTTCTGTACCGAAAAAATTGATGTGACGCGCTTTCCGTTTTGATTGTGCCTGGACCTGTTTTCGAAAAAGAAAGTTTTAAGGCAACAATAGCATATATTTTTCTTATAAAATATTTCCGTATGTATTAAAGTACTTCAATGAGGAATTCTGTGATTTTGGGATCAAAATTTAATGTTATATTATAGATAATACTAGTATAAGTAATAGAAAAATATCAATTTGTGTTTGGTCTACATAGTGTATGAATATTCAAGGAGATGCTCTCAACTTCTGCCGTTTAAAATTGCGTATTTTCTTTCACGACCTCACAAATCTATGACTTTTCTCTTTCAAAAGGAGGTTTTTACCTCTTAAAGATTGTCCGGAAGGAGTATTTCAAGTTTAAATGAAGAAACTAAGTGTTACGGGTCTACATGGTAAAAATGACGTTGAAATGGCAATATTGATGCAGTTATTTACATAGAAATCACTAAAAATAGCTTATTTTTTGTTCTAACATTTATTCAACATTATTGAAATATTATTCATACTTTTGCTTTATTTCTTTTGGTATTCTGTTCTTTTATTTGATATTCTAAAGTTAAGATCATAAGATTGTTTCAAAACGTCACCAACACCCTGCGCATTTCTGATTTATGTCATAAACTTTTTTCATAGATCCTAATTTTTTGAAGAATGGAATTGTATCCTATAGAAATGAAAAGTGTCATTGGTATCTTTTTATATGATACATTTCGATGTGCAAGATGTGATATTCAATCATACGGAAGCTTATTAGGGACACAACACAATTTATTTTTGCACAACACAATTTTTTTTAATTTGTAATTACAAATTAATAAATTGTAATTACAAATTAATAAACTGTAATTACAAATTAATAAATTGTTATTACAATTTAATAAATTGTAATTACAAATTAATAAATTGTAATTACAAATTAGTAAATTGTTATTACAAATTAATAAATTGTAATTACAAATTAATAAATTGTTATTACAAATTAGTAAATTGTAATTACAATTTAATAAATTGTTTTTACAAATTAGTAAATTGTTATTACAATTTAATAAATTGTAATTACAAATTAATAAATTGTAATTACAAATTAGTAAATTGTTATTACAA
>MJUU01018519.1:28032-38304 GCA_002080025.1 Modiolus philippinarum | reverse complement strand
GTAGTCACTGTATCGACCACAGGCCCTTGAGTGGCGAGTGAGTTGGGATATGTAAACTAATTATTCTGGCTCTGTTGGAATGCTACTACAAAGAAAAGGGAAGTTGACAGTTGGAAAAGTGAAGTCATTGCCTTTGTCATACAGGCTAGTCTGAAGTGTACTTTTGTTGTCAATTTTAAGATGAAGGTCAAGGAATGAAACCAATGTTAGAGTGCTTTGCATTTGGTTTTGGCTAGTTTTTATTTTGAAGAATCATTTCCATGAATTCCATGAATTCAGCCTCATATAAGTTTTAAGCCATTCTATTCCAGTATCCTATGAATCCAGGCCGGTAAAAACAAAATCTACATCTGTAACTTCAGACGTTTGAAATCTAAATCAAAACTCTAAGTTAAATAAATTTGACTTTCCAATAGTGAATGCCAAATGTTTGATAAGTAATATTCCGATATCACTTTCTTATGGCGTCAATATTTCACAACCGATTTGATTTTACTGTGTCTCTATTTTGTACAGCAATTTTGTCTAGAAAACGATATAAATGTCTCAAATCTTTATACCAAAAAATTACTCAGCGACTGTTTTTACGGCCATCGCCATGATTTAACACACCGTTACAATGTTTCTATTTCACAAATTAGAAAAGACATTTTTAAGTACCAAGTTAGGTCCAGGGTTTGTAACGAATTGATAGACTACAAACAACGACTGTGACTTAGCGCCCGGCTTTCCACAGGCGCAGATTATGCCTATCCTTACGGAACACATATTGATACCTCCAGTTTTTTCTATGGGTTTGAACCGTTAGTGTTTTAGTTTTGTGACGTTCTCAACTTTTTAATGTATGTCACCAAAGACGAAGTTTATTCTACGTTTCCTCTGATTATTTTTATTCCTTTTATTATTCTTATTCTTCCATTAATTTTTATAAAATAGCTGTACGAAACAATTCCAAACTAGGCACACAGTAAGAAGTTATATGCTTTGCGTTTGAAATTATCAAAATGGCTGCCATTGCCATGATTGCTGCAATAATTATCAAAATTTCAACCTTTGTCCGATTTCTATGTATATTTATAGGCTGCAAAGAGGTGTAATCACTGAATTGGTGTCTGAGGGTTACATCAGCTATTAATAAATATTTTTAGCCTGAGGGAAATAACCTTGGTGCAGTTGACAATTTTGGATCTTCCCCGATTTCATGGGCTATAACTGTTTTATTATACCGAACAAACATTGGAAATATCATCCCACAGACGTTACAACTTTTTGGGGTTATTCACCGGTGAATAATAGGGTTATTCAATGGACATTGTAATTTTTTGTAAGGGTTATATCATGGGCGTTGTAAGGGTTATTCACCTGTGAATAATAGGTTATTCGCTGCTAGCAACAATTTTGTGCCAAAATATCCAAATTATTTCATATCATGTGACTATGTCTCAACCAACAGAATTGATTCTTTACTATGTAAGGTATAATAATATCTTTTGTACGTAACGCTGCATAACAGAAACATTTTAAATACATGTGCAAAATCGTCCAATATGCATACATTGTTTATAAATTCTTATAAATGTAATGTATAATTATCAAAAATTTGCTTTAAACACATTTGATCTACGATATAAACAAGTATCTTCATATGTAAAACATATGTAAAACATACACACAGAATAATACATTATTTGTCATTTTAAAGAAACAAGATAATTTTGGGGAAATAAAAAATTGTAACTGTAGAAAATAACTAACAAAACTGCATAGAAAAATGGCAAACGAATATAAAACGCTATTGCAAAAATATATATTATGCTTATATCTGTCATTCTGGATTGTTGTTCCTCCTTTTCGTGTATTTACGGTCTAATTGTTTTCCCTGAGTAAACAATTACCCAAAGTTACATGTATTGAGAGTATGAAATATTTCAAGAACAAGAAATTGTATATTAACTTTAATATCTAACGAATTGTTTCGGCTATGTATTCCAAAATAAGCATTGTTGATAGTATTTCAACACGTAGTTTATTTTATTATGCATTTTCATATTTCAATTTATTAAAATTCATTCTTCCTGGTGGGGAGTACATTTGTCCAGTATGTACATCTGAAGACTGAATAATTAATTTCCTAAAAAATTTGTACATACATGTTGTTCTGATGTTTGAACTTTAGATTTATTATTATCGTTTAATTTTTCTCTTTGTCCATCTTGTTTCTAATGGTTGAATCAGTTAATAGGGCCTGAGTTTGTAAAGGCATTTCAATAGAAATGTATTGTTTAAAATGGTTAACATAAAAGACCTCCTCCTCCATTGTGGTAGATTTAAAAATAAAAATGGCTACCACCTACTTGTTTGCTGGTTATCTTCTGTCTTTTTGTCGGGCAAAAAAAAAACAGTTTTGTAAGAACACTTTGCCAGTTTATTTTATGTTTGTTGACATTAAACCACGAATACCACTTAAACAGGTGCTAAGGGCCGTCTTGAACTTAGCAAGAGGTTTCAGCAAAGCTCATTATTGAAGGCCTTATATGGTGACCTCAAGATGAAGAACAGCAATAAAAGCGTTGTTCCATTGCTTGTTTACCATGTATTTGTAGGGACTTTGTCTCATGTGCGTTTAATCCATATCCCTTCATTGTTTATTCTAATACAATCTTCAACAGTTCTTCTATACATTTTATATATCAGTCCCTTGTCCCTTGTGGAAAAATTTGAAGTTACGGTCCGAACTCTGATTCAAAATTCATTTTCTACTAAGTACTTGGGTGAACATTATTTTACTCTAGTAGCTTTCAACAGCAATTGCTACATGACACTGCTGCTATGAAAAGGTATATAAATCTGGTATATTCCAATATTTCTTGAAATGCGTTTACAAAGTCAGGACAAATGCAGTTGATAATATATTTGGTGTTTTGCATCTGCCATGTCTCTTTGTCCTTTTGATTTCGGCTCTTGAAAATTATGTTCGGTAATTTTGTCATAACCCTCCGTTGTGTAACACTGTTGTTGTGTAGAACTATTTTTATAATGTTCATGATATAACAATAATTTAAATGAATATAGACCTTATTATAAAGTTTCTAAGTGGTTAATTATTTACCTTGAGCTACACATAAAAAACACAAGTTTTGAAATATGTTACTCATAACTTGAAGTTATCACTAATGAAGTTTAATGCTTGACATCACAGTCTTGTAGACCGCTATGCAATATTTTTCACTTTACTGCTGAACTTGATTTTCCTTTACTGGGTTTGACTTTAAAACACGGCAGGTGTTTTATAAGAAGCAGGAGATGCTTACTTTACTGGTGCACCTGATCTCACCTTTTATTTTCATTGGGTAGGTGTTGTTCATCTTTATATGTATGTGTAAAAAACACGTACCTACAATGGCTGAAAATTATAATTACATGCCACACCTCTGCCATGGAACTACACATGAAGAACACGAGCGGTAGGGTTAAACCGGTTTATGGGTACCCAAACCTCCCCTTTATCAGTCTCATTTCCCTATAGTATAATAAACATACGAATAAAACCCAAAAAAAGTAGACTACTAACTCCATGACCACAATCTTGAAAGGAAAGAATAAAAACAATACGTAATTTTGACGGATGGGTCAAGGGGTGCTCGCCGCTAAACTGCCGGCTAGCTCAAGAAGCCTAGTCTGCTGGTAGAGCACTGTCGCACTACGGAAAAAAAATCAAACACAAAACTTCCCGAAGGGTTTGGTCAAGAATCATCATAAATTTCAGTAGACATCGGCAGTATCAGTGAGAGGCCAGTGTGTGTGCAAAATTTTCAGGTCATTAGGTCTCAAAGCTAATTTAACGGATCCAAGCAGAATATCTTGTCGATATCCCCTTTTATGTAAAGAATGTAAGTTACGTCCCAGCTTTTCTGGACTTAAAATCAATTTCTGGCATTTTTTAACATTTCCATAAAAACAAGGATTTGAAATGCCCTTAAGTATAAGCTGTTTACGAGTAACGTCATATTTAGATATCAAATATGAAAAAGAAAGGAAATGGGGTAAATGTCAAGGAGACAACATCCCATATCCAGGTCAAAACGACCCAAAACATCTAGGGGTCACCGTAGGGTCTTCAACACAGTGAGGAACCTCACACCATGTAGTAAGCCCTAAATGGCCCCAAAAAGGTAAAAAAGGTGAATAAATCAATGTTAATATCTATTATAAAACTTCTTAAATGTATTCAAGAACTTATGGAATCTGTAACCCTGTTGTAAAAGTTTGGCTGTGATAGTAAGGTTACGTTCATTAAAAACGTCCAGGGTAGAACAAACTCGTCTTCATTTTTCGTATCTGTGCCGTACTCATTTTTGGTCTTTGTTTCGTTGTTTTCCAATGATGCCATTGTCCTTGGATTATTAGTCTTATAGTAGTTTTCACTTACTTTACAATAAATCACCCAGTATTACACTGCGGATTTATCTGTCGGTATACGTCTAAGTATAAATATAACTACAGGCTAAAAACTGAGCCTGTATCCCCTATCTGACAAAATGAATTTAGACAAAGTCTTTACACAAATAATTAAGGCATTTCTCACTTTCTAGTAAGTTAAGTAGATACATAAACTTAAAAAAAAAATAATGTACAGTTTGTGTAAGTTTGCTTCATTAGTTTCAGAGGAGATTGTCAAAATATTTTTTTCATAGCAGTAAAGTAAAATTTGCTTTAAAAGTTTCAAAACAGATGATAAAAATCATGGCTTTCCGATTAGATCCGATGATAATCCATGTTCCGCGTTTGCGGCTATGCTTTTTATCGGATCAAGATTAAATGAGCAATTTTTGTAAAGGATCTTCGATATATCATTCTTGTAAAGATGATAGAATTCTTTTTTCCTCAATGCTCTCAGGTGAGAAGATTAAAACGTGAAAAGCTGACAGAAGCGGGGGGCGAGGACGCAAAAGTGATGGCAATAACCTATACTGACCCTTTTAATAAAATTGGTATGATGTACGCTGTATTCAAATTTATGTTTACAATGAAAAGAACAAATGACCTTATATTTGCAGTTGTTACCTAAACTTTGGTAAAGTTTTCTTACAGCTTTTGTGCTAAGAATTTTTTTCCTTCGCAAAGCATCTGCAGATGGTCCCGATATAAATGCTACGATAACGAAACAAATATTTGGAATTGACGATAAAACACCATTCTGTAAAAGATGAATTAAAAGATAAGATTTTTTTTCAGTTTTATTGAAGACATATTCATCAAGACAAATGATCTATTTTGTGGCTGATTTTCTATCTCTTACACCAAACCCATTAAATCCATGGTACGTGTGACTTCTCTAACCCTCAAGCAAGACCAGGGAGAAAGTTTGAAAAACATAATTTTGCTCTTTGTTCAGAGATATCAAAACGGCAAATACGTATTACAAGCATCACCGACAAAGATAAAGCTTTTAAGAAAACAATGTGATATACAGGACAACACAGAAAATCACTGACAAAAAGCTGTCAAAGGTAAAGGTCCTGACTTAGTACAGGCATTTCGAAAGAGATGGTGGGCTAAACCGTTTTTAGATAATAGTGTTGCACGCAGCTCTTTAAAATATGAATGATAATGTGTTGGTAAGGCCAGTTGCAAAGGTAGAATATATATGATTCCGAATGCCAACAGTGATGAGAATCATATTTTTAAACATGTTAATATCGGAAAATCCAGCAAGGTCTACGGCTGGATTTGAACCCCTGCTTTGTTGTCATTTTTGCGGCAGTGCCCGGTAGCAACTCAACAGTAATTGTTATGGAAAGGTCATATAGAGTAAAACGTAATGTTCATCTCAGTAGTAAGGAAAAAAAATAGTTTTGAATCACAGTTCAGACCGAAACTTCAAATTTTTCCTCAAGGTACTGATATCTGTAATGATCTTAAAATGAGGATTTTTTTAAGCTTTGCTGAATAGGGCTGTCACGGAGATAACTATGTCTCATTCGAAAGTCTGTGTAATTTTTGCTAGCTCTTGCCTACGGAATCAACTGTAAAACATACTTCTTAAGTTGCAATAAGTTGCAATATTACTGTGCATGTTAGGGAAATTGACTGTTTTGAAATTAAAATCGTCCTTTTTGTCGTAAATTTTAGTACTGAGATGACCATTTTCTTCAGATTCGAGATTAAAGTCCAAAAAAATGTAGATATAGTGGTTTATGTCTTTTCCGTTAACTCTAGTTCTGGCTGAAATATTGATGGGATTCGTTTAGCAAAAGATTCGCTATTAATATAAAGATTATCATCAATGAATCTGTAAGTGAGATTGAAAGATCTAGCTTCTTTTATTTTCTGCTCTTTTACAAGTCTCTAAAAAATTCAGTCTCGTAAGAATATAAAAACAAGTTTGCGAGTAGAGGAGTACAATACGTGCCCATTGGTATACATGAGTTAAATAGCATCAACTCCAAATGTGAAAATATATTATCAATAACAAAATCAGGCATACCATATACACACCTCTTTTTCATCGAAGCATAATTTTCCTTTTAAATTGGTTTTTGAAATAAGTGCTTACAATGTATTTATAATCTAATACCACACCTTTTTTGAATTGGCAAAGGCTTTTTAAATGACACCTTTGATTCGCGATCTTAGTTTATCATGAGGAAGCTTGGTATAGAATGTTGATGAATAAAATTGAATTGAATCAAACACGTTTGTCACACAAATCTCTTCATTTTATAGTTGCCATGGCCTTCAAACTAACAACTATAAATCTTAGGTTTCTGGTGCCTTATGATATTTGTTAGATTCAAAATTCAAACAACTCCGAGTATATACAAAGTAAAAGTATTGATTTCGGATATATTCAGATAATAAATGTCTGAGCATTGCAGACAAAAACAAATTATTTGGCGTCAAGAATGCTGTCGATGTCTACTCTAATGCAGGATGGATCATTACAAAACCCTTCCTGAAATTTTGACCTTAACTTTTCTTCCGTAGTGCGACAGTGTCTTACCAGAAGATCAGATGGAGCTAGTCGGCAGATTAGCGCCGAACATCCGTTAGTCAAGCTTTCGAAATAAGCTTTTGCCCCATTCTTTTCGTTTTTCAGTTAGTGGTCGTAGAGTTAGTAATCATATACCTGTTTTGTATTTAATTCGTATGATTATTATACTATGGGAGAACGGAATAAAGAAATTGGGGTAAAGGTATTCATAAATCGGTTTACCCCTTCTACAAACCTTTGCTAATACCGGTACCTATTCCGGCTGTCCCGAGTTCATATCTCTAATAACGTTATATTTTGTTTTGGTTTTCTTTTCTTTCTTTTTTCTCTTTTTGTTTTTTGTTGTTTTGACTTTGATATCTGTTTGTTGCACATTTCACTTGTGGCCTGATATTATTATCTGCAAGAGGATATGTTAAATTTTATCCCTTCTTTTTAATCTCACAATTAAATCATATTACAGCAGACAGAGAACATCAGTGTTGAAAAAGACCGCGAAAAACAGCAAATTAAGGCAAAGGTATTGTATTGTTGTACGAATTGCCTATTCCTCAGCAGTATATATATGAACATTATTTTTACATAGGTACGGTTCGCTTGGACGTACAGAAAATAGTGGATATGGATAGATGTCTTTCTGCAAGGTTCAAATATACTTTTTACTAACTTACACTTTTGATATCAAATCTTAAAACGGATTTCATAAACTCGGGTATATTTGTAAGTATTGTACTGCTCATGAATGAGCCACAGAACATCGTTATTGAGACAGCATGAGTTGGTATCGACTTAAATATAGAGAACCATGGAACTTTTTCATTCTATAAAAGATAAAAAAACAAATAAATAACAAATTAATAAAAATAAATTAATTAAAAAAAATAATAATAATAAAACAAATAAATATAAAATCTAATCAAATTGCATAGTTGATATATAATACGACCTGTTGACATAGGATATGTTTTGCCTGTCCCATTCATCACTTGACTCTACACATTGGTCTACAGCAGTAGCCATTACAATGGAATCCAAGTCTTAAAATAAGCGCGCTACCCGCTTGCAAAATAAATGATGTGATCATTTATGCATGACTGAGGGATCATCTGGATGTGCAATCAGTGTGTACATAACTGCATCTTAAATATCAAATGGCTATGATAAACAGAAACAAACAATTTCAAAATTTCAATGTCAGTAGATGGTGACTGCGGAGGCAAAGAAAAAACTAAAACATTTGATTAAAAGTAAAAATTCCAAAGTCGAGGGCACGTCACTAAAATTGTGTGCACTAAATGCAATTGCAACCGTATGCCAAATTTCAATGGGCTACCATGAGTGGTTGGTGTAAAACAGACGCATGAAAAAACTTAAACATTTAATAAACAATGCTTATTTTCAGAGTCACTTTAGAATGACTGTGGGGACATAAACATAAAAACATGACTGCAAATGATCTGTGCTGATGCTAATACAACTACTTACCAAATTTCATTGGGCTACGATGAAGAATACCTGACAAATCGGCACTCAGACAAATCGGCATCCAGACAAATCGGCACCCGCACAGACAAATCGGCACCCGCTGAAGACAATTCGGCACCTCGTTGTATTGGTGTAAATGTTACAATTAAACACCTGTCGAAAAATGACTACCCCTCTTCCATCAAAGGTATCCCTTGAGCAATTTTCTGCAGTTCAGAAAATTGCACTGAGATAAACAAGAAAACTTCACAAGATTCTGAGTTTACCAGTAAAATTTTCATTGAAATCCGATAAGAATTGACTTCACAGTAGATTTTTGAAAAATGTAATTTTATATAGAATATACAGGGAAAAATACAAGTGACGAATACTTTTGGCCTACCTCTGTACATGTAGACACTGGGTTAAGAGTGTTAACATTGATAATACTTCTCAAAACTACAATATTTTAAGATGAAAAGATTTTAAAGTAAAGGTGATTTCTTCGATAATCCAATATAATTCTTTGATTATCATAACTCTTGTTAAAACAATATTCAGAGTTCAAATGAAATATTATAAAAACAAGCTTTTCTCTTCTCTTAATTACTTATGATTGTTCAAATTGATTAACAAAAGACCCTAATTACTATCAAAATGTTATAATTAAATTAATAATTTGATAATTAAACATTATTTTTTAATCATACATATGATTATGATTACAAGAGAATAAATTAAAGTGCCGAATTGTCTTTGATCTGGTGCCGATATGTCAAAGTGTCGATTTTTTAGGTGCCGATTTGTCTTTACTGGCAAGTGCCGATATGTCTGGGTGCCGATTTGTCTGGATACCTACGATGAGTTGTTGATGTTAAAAAGTTGCAAGAAAAAGCTTCAACATTTGTGAACGCTGCCGCCGCCACCGCCACTGGAATCACCAAACCTAAGTCTCACCTTTTTTACTTTCGTCGATCGCTCGACAATAATGATTATACATGTTACAAAATCGTGGTATATATGTTGTGTACAAATTTTAATTTTGTACAAATTATAATGTGTACAAAAATTTTGTACAAATTATAATTTGTATTTTCAGCTTGTACAATTTGTAATTAGCTCAAAAATCACTTATAATTTGTACAAAATCTTACATCATTTCAAATGATGAAATTACTGAAAATATGATTTATTTTGTTTACTAAACATGTAATAAAACACATCATACAATTCACTAAATTTTGTACAATTAATTTCTAGCTATAAAAATTATTATCAGAGCTAGTCATGAACTATGACATGACAATAAAAATTACAAACATGAACATAATGTCATTTGTACAGTTAAACTTCCATAGCTCCAACATCCTTCAAAAGGAATTCATGAAAACAGTTTGAGTAAAAGGGCAGTTCGAACTATCATGTTAGAATGATGTTAGAAACTTATTATTAAGGGACTACATTTTTTTTAAACATCTTTGGGGTGTGAGCCTTTCAAAGCTCCACTGTTTGTACATGTTTTTACAGTAGTGTTGTATGTCTGTGTGTTTATTCATCCTTCCGACATAACCACCCGCTAAGAGGGGACATCAATACAATTAATGAAACAAGAATATGTTGCCATTTAATACAACTACATGCACTTACATTTTTATTGCAATGTGTTTTGTGATATCAATAGAAAATCCTTAATCATTATCCCTAGATTATGCTGTCAATATCAAGAGTAGCTGCTTTTGGAATATTAAATTTCAATTTATTATGTAGTCTGAAAATACAAATATTTTAAATATTTCTGCAGGAAATGAAAAGTA
>MJUU01018519.1:0-18275 GCA_002080025.1 Modiolus philippinarum | reverse complement strand
AGGATTGGTATTAAAAATAACACAAGCTTCCCCTTACCCGACCTTACCTTATAAAGTTGAGTAGGTAGGTAGGAAGTAATTTTTTGATACATTTTACTAACAAGAGGCTCTCAAGTGATGGCAATAGCTCACCCTGGCTTTTGTTGTGCTTTAAATGAAGTTTGTTTTTGTTATCATAACTTAAGTAAGCGATAAAAAATATAACAAACTTGTTTTTTTTCTACCGATGTATTGAATGGACCTAAGAATATAAAGAAATACAACTTATTCATGTTATTACAACTTGTCTCAAGAGTAGTTTCTCAATTTATTGGCCGAGATCAGATGGTTTCACACTTTTAGGCTTCTTGTAATGGTTTGAGGAGTATGAGTAGCCTTTCTCTCTTAATAGACGGACTGACATGTCTTTTTTTACACTGTGAATAAATTTCAGCAGAAAATATCTTTTTTTCACCTCTGTGTAATGCTAATCTCTTTATTGACGGTCCGACTTGTCTTACAATTATGAAAATTCCAAAAAACACACTCCCAGATGTCTTCATTGATGGTCCAAGTAGTTTGTGTCTTAACGGGTCGACTTGTCCTTTTTGTGAAAATGAACGGTCCGAGTTGTCTCTTCGACGGTCCGAGTGGTCCTGGTCCGAGTTGTCCGCGGGCCGAGTTGTCCTGCACCCAACTTGTAGATATTAAAGAAATAACATACATAGATACGTTCACTCAATATTTATTTCTTTTTGATGTCTTCTTTTATTTATATCAGCTTCTTTATAGGGGCTTTGTCTTCCGTGCATTTACTCGACATCCCTTCATTGATTCTTTATAAACGAAGTATATTGACATATTATTACTTTTTATTAATTATTCTAATATGGGAACAATGGAACCCATGACGACTAGCCATATGAAAATCTCCAATAACATAATGAGCGACTTCACAACAGTCTTTACGCTGAAATTGACGACGTCACAATATGTTTTGTGCACAAGAACGTCAGTAAATCTGAAGTAATGGCTGTCGTTACCGTGTAGGTCCGCTCTGATCATGAAATGTCATATTAGAATCGAAATAATTCATGTTCCCCGGTGGTTTTTAGTCGATTTACATATGGGTGTCCATTATTTTCGTTTATTTTACCCCTCGCTCCGCTACGCTCTGGGTAAAGTATTAACGAAAATAATGGCCACCCATATGTAAATCTCCAACAAATCACCGGCGCCAATCAATTATTTCTTAAACACATTTTGGTGTAAAGGTTGTGCTTTTTATAAAAATATAAATATGTTGTGCGAAGGCCACAAATGAACTATGGAACAAAATAAAATGGTATAGTTGGTCACGATTGAAAGATAAAAAAACACAAAATGTACAAATTAAAAAACACATAGAAATGACAAAAATGGAAAGAGAGGGAGGGAAGACTGCCCAACGTTTCGGCCTATATGGCCTTCGACTAGGGGACTACCGGGCTAAATACGCTCCGTATTTAGCCCGGTAGTCCCCTAGTCGAAGGCCATATAGGCCGAAACGTTGGGGAGTCTTCCCTCCCTCTCTTTCCATTTTTGTCATTTTAATGTGTTTTTTAATTTGTACATTTTGTGTTTTTTTATCTTTTAATCGTGGCCACCTATACCATTTTATTTGGTTGTGCTTTTAAGATGTCTTTTTGCATTGATATTTTTTCCGTGTTTTCTTTTCAGGTCATTCAACCTGAGCATTTCATAAAACAATGGAAAAGTGTGGTTTATGAAAAATAAGAGGTTAATGCTTCTTTTGTATTGGACGAGAAGGTGTGAATATGGAATAACACCATTTCAATATCTTTTTATCTTCGCGTCTTCTTTTTATTGCTATTGACCAACAGCGTATGTTTGAACCGTTTTGCTCTTATTCTTGTCTCTTTCTCGTTATAATTTTATCTATATTCTTAAATTTTAGATTTTTTTTTTGTTCTTGTTTGGTATCATCCTCTGGTCGTTTATCTTACTATTTTATTTTCGAAAATAAATATCTCTCCAGTGCAAATCTATATAATACACTTGAAAATCAATAAAATTGGTTGTCTTAAATTCTATGAAAACATTTGACTCTACCGAATAAATTAGTATACTATACTTAATATATTATTCTTGTTTAACGTATTTAACGGGTGCTGTATGCAGAGCAGGGCAAGCTTACCCTCCGGAGCACTTGTTTTCATTCTGTGATTTAGAGTTCACACTGATTTGTCAATATGTTGCGTCTTTAGTCTTCTGTGTTCTGGTGTTCTCCTTTTTGCCTGGTCTCTGGACTTTGTAATCCTGTGCTGTGTTCCCTCGGTATTCTACTGCTGTAATTGTTTTGAAACACCGACAGTTTGATGTATACGTGTTCTCCTTGTTAAAGTTTCGGTTGGGTTGTAACAGTGATTATTACCTGTAATATAAAATATAGAACCCCATCCATTGTCAAATCCATATTCACACAGATATCCTGATGCAGCAAATGTAACTACACTGCCAAATGTGGGAGCTATAACACATCAATAAAACAGTTAAGACACGTCACAAATATAAATTAGCCAAACCATTTTTTTTGGAATATGTGTAGGTATCAAGTAGATCTACTTCGAAACATTTGCTTAAAAGATTTCATTAAGAAGCGAAAATCAACAAGACCGGATTATGTTGTATACTTCAGAATCAGTTTCTTCTGGGTTACTATAGAAGCATTATGTTGCAAATGTTATTCTGGCCACCTGCTTATAGTGCACACATCTCACTATTTTATATTGACAAATTGTCTTACAATTCAGTTGATCAGTGCTCTGTGTTTGTCTATGTTGTAATCGTCCACTGGCTTAAGACACTAATGCTTTTGTCGGGCAACGGATGACAGTGATTGTATGAGCACTTTGCCAGTTTAATTTATGTTTCTTGACGATCCTGCATCCATGACCAGACAAGACATGGATGTAGCATTGATCGACATTTAGCAAAGAATTCCGCTCAAACCGGTGCTTGAGGCCGTCTTGAACTTACTATGAGGTATAAGCAAAGCTCATTGGTGAAGGCCTCATGGTGACTTAAAGATGAAGAAAAACAATAAAAAACAACAATTTACTCTACATCATCACATTGTTTAATGCCTAATTTTACTATGTCGTGGTATGTTAAAAAGGGTTTAATCTAAATAGATAACCTTCAACTTATATACGCAAATAATTTTGAGATTGAAGAAACCATTGATTCACCATCATCAATATCATACCTGGACTTAAACCTCTACATTTACGAGTCTGGACGTCTGAAAACAAAACTTTACGACAACCCTAATACTTTCCGCTTTCCAACAGGTAACTTCCCGTTTTTGAGCAGTAATATTCCCACATCTCCGGCATATGTCATCATTTCACAACTCATCCGCTATCTGCATTTTGTACAGCTATTTTGTATCTGTTGCAATTGTCAATACAGAAATTTTACGGTCGTCACCATGATTTGACCGACCGTCACAATGTTTCTATTTCACAGATGAGAATAGATACATTTGGGTAGATCCAGAGTTTATACTCGACTGACAAACACCGACTGTGACAAAACCGGACTTTTCACACTGGCAGTGTGACAGGTGCCATGCGTGGATCAGATCATGCTTACCCTTCCGGAACACCTGATGATACCTCAGTTTTTTGAAGTGATTCACATTGCTGGTGCTTTGGATTTGTGGCGTTCTTGTTCATTTTTGTTTATTCGTTTATGTCTTTATGTTTATGTCTTTGTCATACTGTCTAAATTCATGTTGGATATGAATTGCCGTGATTTTGGATTTTTAAATTGCCCCTTTCATCATTTTTGCCTCGGTATTCGTTTGCCGATGTATGTGATATAGCAGTAGCTAAAGTCTTTCCTTTCCTTTAATTACAGATTTTTCATGACAAAATATTGCCACAAGTAAAAGGCAAAGGATAATGAGCGAACACATTACGAAACGAGTTTTACATAGTATTATAATATATCTACGCAGTTAATCTCAATTGCTTTATATTCATTTTCATCTATAAGTATATTGGCTAATTTGCATTTTTGCATAAAAATATTTAACTTCTTCATATTGAGATTCAGATAAAAGAGTTATGCCTGTGTGAATGTGTTAACTTAATTCTACATGCAGGGCTCTTATACAACAGGGCGTTTCACATCCAAACTTCTAACGAATTATCATTTTCAAAGCGCACGAACTCAAAAATTGTCCGTCAAAATTATTGATCCATTGAACAAACTTATTCAAAAAGGATATAAATACAGCATTGTTGTTAAAGTTTACTTCTGGTTTTTGGCCAAAATATCGACCAGCTCCTCAATCCTTTATACCGTAACTAATTACATCAATTTTTCCTATTTTCAGTTCTTGACATGCAATATATACTAGGCAAAAAAAGAATCGTTACACTTCCGTGTATTTGCATCGGACTTGGAATTCGATGTCACATATCATTTTAAAAATAAATCGAAACGACTGGAAATTTCACAGAATGTTTATTTAACCCACAGCTTTAGTTTCATGCAAAAAAATGAAAATTAATTTTCACAGTATTTGAGATTCCAAAAAGTGCTTTTTTACCCAAAAATTAAAAAACATTACTTGCAACAGAAATTGACAAACATAAACATTACCTCGTAAAACATTGAACCCTTTACAAAGTAAGATAACAAAATAACGCACATTTCAAAAATGTATTGCTCATTTTGATTCGATTTTTGTGACACCCGTTTTCCAGTCTTCCAAACTATAAAACATTGCATAAGCCTGCAAAATGAAGAAAACGCTTGGATGGTTTCCTTTTTAACACAAAGATTAAAATTTCATAGAAGAAAAAAGTCACAGATACGTACAAATTAAAATAGACAATATTGAAGGAGTGTAACGTTTCTTTTTTTGGTCAGTATATCATGTTCTTCTTTCATAATTGATGATGTTGTTATACGAAATCTGTTTAGAAGTATTTTAATTAATTTTCACATGTTAATGAGCTTGACATCTTAGTCAACGGAAATTATGTCCTAGCTAGCTGTCAGTAACTTCAAGCATTTGTCCGTGTGTATTGTCTTCGTGTTTTATTTACTTCATTAAAGGTACTCGTCTTGATAAGTTGAATTTTTTGCTAGTTTGATTTTTATTGTGAATCTTTTTAAGTATCTATTTCTTTTTAGCCATTCACCACACAGGGGAAGGTTTGGATTCCAGAAAACGAGTTAAACCCCACTGCAATTAGGGGCGGGTCCAGAGTGCTGAGTGCCGGGGTCACAACATAATTTTTTTTTAAATTACCTTTGACAAAAACAAAATTCACCAATCCACCATGGCTATACTGCGCTTAGCTGTTTATTAACAAAAAAGACCTATGTCAAGGCGAAACCTTGGAGTATCATCATCACACGTCTCGCGTTTCTCTTTTACAACAAGAACTTCAGGAAATCATGACTTTAAAGGACTTTAGAATTGTTAGAGATTGGACTTGAAGTTTATATTACTAGGTCAATTTTTTTAATGTGATAATGTTAAGGAAATGGTAACATTATCTTTATTTTTATATGGTGACACGTAAATGGCCGAAATTGTCATTATTGCTGAATGTGAACAAACAAAAAGAAGCGAAATATTGTGAAAATGTTGACAATATTGCGAAGTCTTCAGATGTTGCCGACTTCATTTCCGAAATGGCCATACAGCTCATTAAAATTGTTGCAGTTGCAGTTAACATATGTGTTTTGGTCTCATGGAATAAAAAAGATAACAGGAAACACCTACAATGACCGAAAAACACAGCCACATGCCAGAAAGTAAATAGGAATTGCACAAGAAAAAACCCACAATAAAAATACAAAAGACAAACATAAACAACGATAGGAACTCGGGACAGCCGGACTTGGTACCGGCACTAGCAAAAGCCAGCGGTAGGGTTAAACCGGTTTATGGGNTTATGAAATCTGTAACCTTGCTGCAAAAGTTTTGAAGTGATAGTAAGGTTACGTTCATTGAAGTCGTCAAGAGTAGAACAAACGCGTGCGAATCGTACCAGTTGAGAAATATAAACTCCGTAGGATGGGGCTAGAGGAACGTCGCCGTCAAGAAAAGGGAAATTAGTAATACTGAAATCAAAATCATCCCTTTTATCGTAAATTTTAGTTTTTATTTTACCAGAGTCAACGATGATAGTTAGATCCAGAAAAGGGCAATTCTTAGAATCATTATTAGCTTTATTAAGTTTCAGTTGTTGTGGGTAAATGATGTCGACATAATCTAAAAACTGGGGATTGTCAATAGTAAGGATATCGTCAATATACCTGCTGTTATCGTTGAAAATAGAAATAAGTTGATCACTGTTTTGTATGGTCCCATTTTGTAATTTTTTCATGAAGTCACGTTCGTAACAGAAAAGAAAAAGATCTGCAATGAGAGGTGCACAATTTGTACCCATGGGAATTCCAATGACCTGTTGATAAACTATGTTGCCAAAGCGAACAAAAATGTTGTCAAGCAAAAGATTAAGTGCTTTAATCGTATCATCACACGTCCAGGAGGAATTATTGTTGTAAGTGATATTAGAAAAGAATCCTTGCGTTTTGTTACAACAAATAAACTGCAGTCCAGAAAATTTAAAAGACCATTTAATCAATTGTCCCAATTTAGATTTTATCAGATTATGCGGAAGCGTTGTATAAAGTGTAGAAAAATCATAACTGTCGATAGATGAAACTGGTTTTTGTATTGATTGCAATTTATCTAAAACTTCAATAGAGTTTTTTACACTCCAAAAGTAATTGACACCAGAGTTTTGATAAGTTTTTTCACAATATTTTATAATTAAGTCCTTTATACAAGAAAGTGCACTGGTTAAATGGATGGACAAGTTAGTAGTAGAACAATTACTCGATGCCGAAATAAAACGATGCTTGTACGGGTTTTTGTGAAGCTTAGGAATCCAGTACATAGTAGGCAAGGTGTTATCTTTAGGTGGAACTTTGAGCATTTCTGTGTCCTTGTAATGTTGTTTGGTGAGAGTTTGTTCATCACAATTGGTGCGTTTGAAAGTATGAGAATTGTCCAATTCGTTTTGTTGGACATCGATATAATATTTCTTTCAAATGATCGAAACGTTGTTAGAAGCTTTGTCAACTGGTACAAACACATATTTTTTGCCAAGATCTCTCAATTTAGACTTTATTCTATTAACAGACAGCTTAGGATGTGGCTCAACATAATTATCTTTATAAAAATTAATTCTGTTGCTGACTTTGGTAATAATTTTATCTTTGAACAAATTTAGTGCGTGTTTGTCTGCACTTTCCCGTTTGCACCATTTTATACAGTACTTAGTGACTGCGTCTTTAATGATTTCAAAACAAGCTTGCCACTGAATTTTAGAAGGTGGGCGATATTTAGGCCCTTTTCTAAAGAACTGTTGAACTTCTTTGTCTTCAATGATGTTTAAGTTCCCCGTTAAAATATGTCCCCAAGGGTCATAGCGGTATGGTGACATAGAACAATCTCAGCTGCTGGGGTAGTTCTTCTCAAAATCAGCATCACAGGTGATCGAAGAGTAATTGAAAAAAAAATACTTCTAGTAGGTTGTTTGTAAGAAAAAGAAATGATAGGCATATCCTGGTTGTCAAAATATGCGCGTATAAGTTTTTGAATATCAGGGTCCCGGAAAATGCTTCCAATATCAATCAAATCAATCCCTTTATTAATATATTTAATTTTCAAAAATTGTTTAACATGTTCATCGGGTTTGTCGATTCTCAGAAAAAGACGATGATAACAGAACGCATCAATAATTTTTTCACATTCATATAGCGGACTATTAACAGACATAGTATCACATTCCAAAGAGATTTTGTAAAGTTGTGTAACAGGAATTGAACAAAGTTTGGTGAACAAGCCATGCCGCCCATTGTTTTTGAAAACAGTATATAGATCTTTAACATTAACAAAGGTTTTACGTTTGCTTTTTATTTTATAATTCACTCTTCGACCATGTGACCTGCGATGGCGTAATTTTGGAGACGAAATGCCCATGATGTCAATTGAAGCGCGCTGAGAAATGTTTCCCTGACCCATGATGTTATCATTTAATCCTAATGGATAAGCTGTCTGAAGTTTTTTAATCCAAGACAGTTCACATTCTCTTCTAGCTCTTACAAATTCTCTCTTGGATTGATCGGGGGATTTTTCTATGATTTCTAACGGTTGCACTTTTATAAATTTCCTTTCATGCTTATAAATTGAATTGTGTTGGTATATAAAGGATCTAAACTTTTTAGGAAAACGCATACGATGTAAATGCTCTTGGGTTCGTCGCTGTAATGGACGACCAGTTTCACCCACGTACTGAATTCCGCAGCCTGGGTTGCTTCAGGTAATCAAATACACCAGGCTGGATGTCTTTCAGGAGATGTCCATAGGGAATTGGATGGTAAAGTTCCTGCCATTAACATTGGATTTCACAGTATTCTCCTGGCGTTGCACTTTTGAATCTTAGAAAATCCATGACTGCATTTATTATAAATAGACGGTGTAGAGTATTTAAATGTGTGTAAAGAGTTGCATATTTTTAATATCTTTAATGGAGAAAGTCTGAATACCGGATTAAGTGCTGAAAGAGAAGTATTAATCAAATTAAAGTGTGAATGTGCAATCGTGGATTTCACATGGCGTTTTCTGAAATTGTACCTTGATTGTATCATGAGCGTCGGAAATGTTTTTTCCTAACAATGTAACTTTGAAGTTCCGGTCATTGCGAATGTCATCTGTACATCAAAAATAAAGCCCTTATATACCACAATCACGGGGAATTGTTTTACCAACTCCACACTGCAGTTGTGACTAAAGGGATAAGTAAAATCATGTTCATTTACTCCATATCCTTTCGTAAAATATTCAACTTATTATGATATTCAATAAAGTTAGTGAAAACCGAACCGCCAATCTAAAACGAATAATCCAAGGACAATGGCAACATCGGAAAAACATCGGCGCAGAAAAGAAAAATAAAGACACACACATATACAAAAATTAACAAAAAAGATGTACCATTAAAGAAACCATGGGTGAGATCAGGTGCATCGGTAGAGTAAGCATCTCCGCCTTCTTATAAGACACCCGTCGTGTTGAACATGTCAAATCCGGTAGTAAGGGCAAATCCGGTAAGGGAAATTACTGTAAGCTTTTAAAGGGAAATATCTGTTGTCATCTGTGAAACATATATCCCATAGCTGTCAACAAGGTTATGATGTAGACCTTTTAACTTCTGAATCATTGTTTTAAAAATGTCTTTAAAATGTCCAGCCATAACAAGGTATCCTAATTATGACATTTTAAATAACCTGTTTTAAAAACATATTAAGTCAACAAACCTTTTAAAGACATTTTGGACACTTGTGCAGGAGGAACGTGCCCCTTTGGCCCCCGCTGGATCCACCACTGGCAATTTTTGCGCCTGTCCAAAGTCAGGAATATTTTGGTCGTTGGCTTGTTCTTGTCGTCTTATAAAATTTTTGTCTCTTGATATTTCGGTTATTGGATGTGGTTTGTTACCATTGATTTAGTCACTTTTTTCGCTTTTGGCGGCCATTTAGAGCTTACTATATGGTGTGAGGTTCTTCACTGGGTTGAAGGCCGGACGGAGACCCCTAGATGTTTTAATTTGTTTTAGGTCGTTTTAACCTGGAGATGGGACATTTACCCCCATTTCCTTTCTTTTTCATATTCAAGACTTTATGTCAACTTCTATTAATTCCAATAAAATACAAATATAGAAGAACTTATTACAATACCCAATCCATAAATAGCCATAAGTTTAGTGTTCTCCATAGTTGGTGCCCATCTCCCCCACATAGAATGCATCGATGGAAACGCAACACCCTGAAACGAATATTTTTAATATTATCCTCTACGATGATATGTTTTTATTTAAAATGTATTATTCAAAATTGTATACTTACAAACACGAACCTTTAATATATATATATATGTAATTTTATTTTGTTTTTGTCGAGATTACATGGAAAACAGCAACGGTTCAAATACATCGGAAAACGAGTACCGAAGCAAGAACGAAGAAAGAGGAAATTCTAAAATCATAAATCCAAAATCAAGGCAATTAACAGCAACACGAATTGAGACAGTATGACAAAAAAACAAATACACAAAAAAGAACGTCACAAAACTAAAGCACTAGCAGTGTGAACCCCTATAAAAACTGAGGTATCATCACGTGCTCCGGAAGGGTAAGCACGATCTTCTCAAAGAGATTCAACAACGGTTACTAGTTATATATTAACAACAAAACTTGAAACAAAGTGACATACAACATACATCCTACCCAATACATTGCTAGAATAAATACTGCCTAAATAGAACATGAAAAAATATATATATATAACATGCTAAAAATATTGTCCAAATGGAAAATGAAAGTAGAGATTTTACTTAACCGACGCACTTAGTACATATTACCAAAATAGAACATGAAAAGAGATTCTACTCTATTGTCGTTTTTGCAATATCTTTGGACTTCGATTTTTGTAGTCATCGTTTCCCTTATTCCTTCGGTATTTTACTTCTACTGTCGATGATTTATACACCTGACACATCCTTTTCAGTCCATATTAACTAAATTTTACATAAAAATAGAGATTTCACACAACCTTCACGGTTCCTTTTATGTATGAAGTTCATGTTACCCAGAAAGAACATGAAAAAAGAAATTCTAAAAACCTAACTATTTTTATTTTAGATTTAAAAAGATAACAGGAAATACCTACAATGGCTGAAAAATACAGTTTCATGCAGATTTAGACAAAATAAACCAAACAGAACATGAAAGTTTGGCATTTCAAAATGTTATTCTGACCACCTGTTTATGGTGCCAAAGTCACGGTATATAATACCAAGTTCTTACAATCAACTTCATGAGTGACCTGTGTTTTTCTATATGCTGTGGTCATCCACTAGCATGAGACAATACTTCTTGGTGACTTCAAGATGAAGAACAACAATAAAATGACTAAATACCGAAGTTACTGATAATTTGAATTCTGCATATGCGCATTTCGACATAAAAGCGTTGTTCCATTGCTGTGTTTTACCATGTATTTGTAGAGATTTTGTCTCATTTGCATTTACTCCACATCCCTTCATTGTTAATTCTTGTAGGGCAACGGATAACAGGGACAGTAAGAGCACTTTGCCAGTTTATGTTTGTTGACGATCCCGCATCCATGACCAGAAAAGACATGGAAGTAGCCATGTTCGACATTTAGCAAACAACGGCAGTAGAATACCGAAGGAACAGGGTAAGCGGTGACTACAAAAATCGAAGTCCAAAGACATGACAAAAACGGCAACAGAGAAAAACAAAGACAAAACAAGGACGTGAGACAATGCACGGAAATAAAAAAAAGTGGCATTAAGAATTAAGGCACTCATAGTGTGAACTTCCATGAAAACATCGTGGTGACATCAGGTGCTACGGAAGGGTAAGGAATTCTTCTCATACATCTATCGCCTGGGAATCATTTTACGTAATCCCCACTGCAGGAGAGACAAACTACCAGGTGATATGATATGCTCATTCGTCTACACACTTATTTCAATTTCAGTTTTAAAAATTCGAAAACCAGATCTGTTATGGCCAGAGCAGACTCAACAAGAACGGTAATGACCAGTACAGCCTTAGCAGGAACAGTCATGGTCACAACAGCCTCGGGTAGAACGGTACTGATAAGGCCAGACTTGTGGCAATCCTCATTGCTAGTGCAGATAAACAAGATAAGAAGAAAGGTCATGGTAATAGAACCAGAGCAGACCCCAATCAGGATCTTAGAACTGTTCAAAGTGTACTACGTTAACTTCAAGAAATGTTCAAATGACTGCTCTCAAAGTTAACTTGGACGATAGGTTATGTCTGCACTCATTGTATAAAAGGTACCTACAAAGGAATTCTGATAAATACTTGCTTTGGATTTCTCAAGACATCTTGTTTTATCCTCTGGCTTTGTTATCAAGTCATTAGTTATCATTACATTTTCTCTGTGATAACAATTCATCTGGTTGGTTATCACTATTTTAGTGGTAGGTAAAGCTTCAGTCTAAATATTTGACTTATTTTTAATCATTTAATAACCGTATAATTTTCTTTACTGTTTTCATTGTCTCACTGTGATTTTAATCTCATCTTCTTGAATAATTTTTCGCACTTTCCCATCAATTTGTAACTTTTGTATTCAGATATATATATATATATATATTCCCGAGTTTCTATCGTATGTGTGTGTCTCTTGTCTTCATCAGTGTTTTTTCTGGTGCAATTCGCTTGTGAATTGTGGCATGTGATTGTAGTCTGCGGCCATTGTTGGCGTTTACTTTTATCCTTTGTAATTTTTTTTTATCTTTTGCGATTTTATAGTAGCATATGACACAATTATTTCAGGGAATGACCAAAAGTAGCTGAAAATTTGTGTTAAGGAAGATAGACACTTCAATTCATATCAATGAGATTCTGTTATAAGTCGACTCAATTTAAAAACACCAATCGTACCAACCGAAATCTGTGGTAAAAAGTATTGGTAAATGAATTAAAAGGGACAACAGGAAAAACCTACAATAGCTGAAAATTATAATTACATGCCACAATCTGCTGTGCTTGTATATTCAAGAACCGAGGTCAAAGTTTGCTATTTTTTAACCATTTTTTACCTATATTTACATAGAATGCAGGGGGAAAATATGGAACGGCAATTTTTAGCTTAATAGAAATAATTTTTTTATCCATGAAAATTTCATATATTTTTATACAAGGATAGTTTATGATACAGTCTATTGATTACAATGAAAAAAATATATTTGTCATCATGTTTTAACGTGCTCGGATTAAACTTTATTTTCAGGAAAAGGGAAGTTATTCGCGGACAAATGGACAATATATGACGTTTCACATCTGCCAGCGAATTATGAAGTCACAAAGGAAAAGCAGTCAAACTACTGTTACGGCCTTAACGTGAATAATTCAGTCGTTATATTTCGTTTCACTTCGATCACCCCATTAACACCTGAATACATTGAATATGTTGAAACCCATCAGCATCACAATGCATCATGGGTTATTCCGCAAAACTATGAATAAAAAAACGTTGATTTTCTGACGTTTGAAACTAAAATTTGTTTTCTCACAATGGAGATAGTTATAAATAGTGTCTTTAATAGTCCAGTCCTTTTGAATCCGTCCCCTACAATCACTCGTTTTTGCAAACAAAATGTGCCGATTCATAAGTTATTTTGGCCTTTCTTGTTTGTTTTCGGAAGTCGCATATATACATTCTCAAATAGAAGAAAAAACTTGATCGGCTCAACTCAGTGATGTGGGGGGGGGGGGGGGCTGACGTGTCCTATTATCATAGGGAATTCAGGCCCCCGAAGTAGCCAGAATCGGATACAGGGAGGAATTTAATTACTCGGCTTTTTCCGATCCGAAAATAACACCTAACCCTTATCCGCACTTTGTTTTGCGAATGCGCAATTGAATTGCGCAGCGCAACGGTGTCTATCCCACCTTCATTAGGTATGGAGACAAATTTTACAAATCGAGCAAATAGCAACATAGAGACATACTGCATGTATTGATTGGAAAAACCTGCTCAGACTGATGTGACGAGTTTTCAGTTCTGGTTTATATTCTTACAAAAATAGCTTTATTCATCATTCTGATTGAAAAAAAAACTGTTAATGATGAAACCTACCACGCAATGTTCAAACCCCGGAAGCAAAAAGGAAAATTATATAATTCAAAATCATATATGGATTACTGATATTGAAGGTTTGATCGCCAATCTAACGAGCAAAATCTGATTGCAACAAGAATATTAGGCACATGTTCCGTTTATAATTCAGTGTAGTAGATGACTTTATTTGATACATGGCCACCAAAGAATATCGTATTACTGTTTAAAACACTCGTTATAACATTACATAAGTACTTCGTGTACTAACGATATCTGGTTTTGAAGACATCTAAAATCTTAATTTGTTGATAATAAAAGATAGTAGAAAAATTGATAACAAGAAACACCTACAATGGCTGAAAATTATAATTACATGCCACAATCTGCCAGGGAACTACAAAGGAAAAACACGAATAAGAGAAAAGACAAACGTAGACAACGATAGGAACTCCGGACAGTCGGACTTTGTACCGGCACTATCAAAAGCCAGCGGTAGGGTTAAACCGGTTTATGGGAACCCAAACCTCCCCTTTATCTGTCCCGTTTCCCTATAGTATAAAAAACATACGAATAAAACCAAATACAGGTAGACTACTAACTCCATGACCACAATCTTGAAAGGAGAGAAAAAGACAAAACGTAATTTTGAAAGATGGATCAGGGGATGTTCGCCGCTAAACTGCCGGCTAGCTCAATGAGCTTAGTCTACTGTCGCTCTACCGAAGAAAAATCAAACTCAAAACTACCTGAAGGGTTTGATCAAGAATCATCATAAATTTCAGTAGACATCGGCAGTATCAATGACAGGCCAGTATGTATGCAAAATTTCCAGGTCACTGGGTCTCAAGGCTAATTTAACGGATGCAAGCAGAATATCTTGTCGGTATCCCCTATTACGTAAAGGATGTCTTTTCTTGACTTTTGATCAGTTTCTGGCATTTTTAGCAACATCTCCGTAAAAATGAGGATTAGAAATGCCCTTAGTAATAAGCTGTTTACGAGGAATGCCGTATTTAGATACCATATGTTCATATCTATTGTAAAATAAGTGAGAACCGAACCGTCAATCAAAAGAACGAACAATCCATGAAAACTTCTTAAATGTATTCAACAACTGAAATCTCTAACCCTGTTGTAAAAGTTTGGCTGTTAGTATATTAATACAAGTATTAGCTTTCCAAAAAGCTAGTCTGACGTCAGTATTCTTTTACCTAGACAATAAATGGTATATTTTGTTTGATGATTTACCAGCATTTCCTAGCTACATATTCGTAACGGTAACCAAACATAACTCGTAATATAATTCAATATAATTCTGTTCTCCTGAGATATAGGAGGACATACTTAACAAACGAACTGGTTTCTGTGTCTTTTATTCCGACAGAACCAGTAAAAAAACTTTCTTAAAGTGTTAATGTAGAAAACTAGAAAACACGAGGGAACTTTATAAACATAAGTGGATGATATAAATCGGATAATGGTTTTTATGAAATAAAAACGATATGCTAGGCTATGGAATAGCCTTGGATAGAAAAATGCGTGTTTGATTGACAAGGGTGTGGTTGCTCATGATGTATTTGTATACTCAAATCAATACTTGAAGTAAGCCTTTCTCGGTACTTCTTTAATTTGTAATTTCTTCTATTGGTGTGATAAAACAGTCACCGATTCGATCAAATCTCTAATTTTTTGCCAACAGCAACTGAAAGTAGTTTCGTGCTTTTTTTTCTTTGTTTTGCGTTCTCCTGGGGTAGCTCTTTATTCTTCCGCAAAAAACGCAATTCTATCTCTTTCCACCTTTCGTTCTCCATTGACTGGAAACCCGGGCCTAAGTCAAAAACTACAATCACGCTTCGTTAAACACAATTGAAAAGTCTTTTATAGTATTCGTATATTATTGATTATTGCGCAATACCTCATCTTTATTTATTAACTTCTGGTTTTAAATTTATACATTACTGTTCTTATTCTTTTTATCATATCTATATTTATAAATCTGGCTAAGCGATATTGCAATACCAATCCCATCATCCTCTACCTTGAAACCTGTTCCCAGTACCACCTATAGCAAATGTTTATAATACTTTTCAACTTCCACAAGGAAACAGAAAAATTAAACCCCGCCCCGTTTTATCAGGACGAAACTGGACGCCATTTAGATGTTCGAGAATCTGAAATTCCTATTGGTCAATAGTCTTCTGCGCAAGCGTACTCCTCATTTTCCCTCAAGAACTATCTATATAGCTCGGCTATTCCATAGCCTAGCTAATAATGAATGTTTATTAATATACCAACAGCAAGCTTAAAGAATGGTATCGAATGTCATTTAAAATATTATCGCGGAAAAATCAATAAATAAACATCACGCAATGATATTGTCGTAACCTGATATTAATCATTGACACGTTACACTTTATTCGGATGCTTTACCGAAATGCAATGCAAACATGGACGCCTTACCGGATGTACATTTTCTGAGTCTAATACTGTCTGACGCCGTGACGTCAGACAAAAACACCTGTCAATGCTTCTTCGATAAGTGATATTGTAATGGCAAAGGAATTAAGATCACTTTCTAAATCAAACAGTAAAGAATTTTGGAATACACTAAAGAAATTCACAAATAAAAACAAAGAATCACCACAAATAGATTTAAATACTTTTTATGATTTTTTCAAAAATTTAAATGAAAGCGAGGTCAACGGACTACATGACAATTTCAATGTTGATGAAGCTTGTAACCCTATCTGTGATGAGATACTCAATGGAATGATCACTGAAACAGAAATAGAAGCCATTAAAGGCCTAAAAAATAATAAAGCTCCAGGTACAGATATGATTTTAAATTAATTTATAAAATGTTCTCCTCCAAATGTCGTCTCTATTTATTGTAAATTGTTTAATGTAGTATTAGACACAGGTATTATTCCAGAAAACTGGACATGTGGAATCATAAAACCTGTTTATAAAAATAAGGGTGATTTATCTAATCCTGACAATTTTAGAGCAATTACACTTATAAGCTGTCTAGGCAAGCTATTTACTTCTATAATTAATACCAGGTTAAATTTTATGGCAAATGAATTGAATATAATTTCGGAAAACCAGACAGGATTTAGAAAAGGATATTCATCTGCTGACAACATATTTGTTCTTCATGCGCTTATTGAAATTTATTTTTCCCTTAACAAAAATCTATTTTGTACCTTCGTGGATTTTCGCAAAGCATTTGATACCGTCTGGAGATCAGGCTTGTGGCAAAAATTACATAGATATGAAATTAAGGGCAAATGCTTTAAAGTAATTTATAATATGCATAGTGATATTAAGTCTTCTATTGAATATAATGGTGAAGGATCTCAATTTTCCCATGTCTAACTGGTGTTCGTCAAGGTGAAAATTTGTCACCGTTTTTGTTTGCAATTTTTCTAAACGATTTCGAGAATTATTTTTGTAGCTTAGATGGAATGCCTTTAGAAAAAATTAAAGAAAAACTTGAGAGTGAGTAACATATTTTTTTACAAATTTTTGTCATATTATATGCTGACGATACTGTCATTTTGTCTGAAACAGAAGAAGGTATGCAAAAGTCTCTTGATATTTTTCAATCATACTGCGATCTTTGGAAATTAAGGGTAAATGTTAATAAGACGAAAGTTATGATATTTAGTAAAAGGAAAGGCAGACGTGAATATAATTTCACACTGCAAGGGGAAACTTTAGAAATTGTGGAAACCTATTCCTATCTTGGTGTTGTTTTTAAATATAATGGTACATTTTTTGAAACTAAGAAACATTTAACAAATCAAGCAAACAAAGCGCTTTTCTGTATTTATAAATTAATCCAAAACGAACCTGTTCCCATTGATTTACTGTTAAAAATGTTTGATGCTATGATCGAACCAATATTGCTATACGGTTGTGAAGTGTGGGGATATGAAAATGCAAAGATTATTGAGCAAGTTCACTTAAATTTTTGTAAAAGAATACTTAAAATTCGAAGTACAGCGCCACTTTTTATGGTGAGCTGGGCAGATATCAATAATATATTATTTGGGCGAGTCTAAAGCCTCGCCCAAATAATATATTATTACAAATTTTAACCCCCCTAAAAAAACCTCAAAAGACCTAAAAATCACTTAATTTCTACAAAAAAAGCAAAAAAAGCACAAAAAACCCTATATTTTTTTACCCTCAAAAAAAAAAAAAAAAAAAAAAAATAGGCGCAAAAATACCCCCCAAAATAGTTACACAGAAAAAAGTGAAAAAAATTTTTGACCCCCCTCTCCCAAAAAAAATAGCCGGCAGTACAGGAATTTCTGAAAAAAATATCCACAAGTTCATCACATTATTTTTGTTCCTGGTGTGTGTATTGATTACAATATGCTAATGAGTTTTAAATAAACTAAATCGATCATTGGAAATATTTACCTGGTTGTTAAGAGAATGTTTACACGTTATAACTCAGATGATGTTGTCGCGTCGTTAGCTTGAAAAAGAAATAGAAAATTCAT
>MJUU01018518.1:105015-120810 GCA_002080025.1 Modiolus philippinarum | reverse complement strand
CTTGTCAAATACCAAGACATAGACTATACTATTAGAACAATAACACCTCGTCCAATACCAAGCCATAGACTATACTATTAGAACAATAGCACCTCGTCCAATACAAGGCCATCGAATATACTATAAGAACAATAGCACCTCGTCCAATACCAAGCCATAGGATATCCTATTAGAACAATAGCACCTCGTCCAATACGAAGCCATAGACTATACTATTAGAACAATAGCACCTCGTCCAATATGAAGCCATAGAATATACTATTAGAACAATAGCATCTCGTCCAATACCAAGTCATAGAATATACTATTAGAACAATAGCACCTCGTCCAATACACGAAGCCATAGAATATACTATTAGAACAATATCACCTCGTCAAAGACGAAGCCATAGAACATACTATTAGAACAATAGCACCTCGTCTAATACGAAGCCATGATATACTACTAATACAATAGCACTAGAATATACTATTAGAATTATAGCACCTCGTCCAGAACAATAGCACCTTGTCCAATACGAAGGCATGATATATAGTGTTCATACAGTAGCACCTCGTTGCACCTCGTCGGGCACCTCGTCAAATACGAGTTTGCCTGTGCATATATACTACTTTGCATATACATGTAAAGGATGTAGTACCTTAGATCTACGGTAAATGGATGGAATTCTGTCATTTGAAATTCTGATTTAATGTATTATTTTGTGTTTTCTGATTTTTAATCGTAATACTTTTTATTCTCCGTTGAACATTCCACCCAAGCTGCAGGCCATGACACACAACTACAAGTTTTATCTGTAATCTGCATTGTTATTTTTATTAATTTACTGATATTTGTCTTTAAAAAACATCATCATTCCATCAACTTGCCCGATGACATTAATGTGTTTTTCTTTGAGAAACCCCCTAAAATTGAGGATAACTTCAAATGTGCTGATTACTTAGATTTTAATGTTAGAGTCCATTTCCATAAAAAATGACAATTTGCGGCAAGAACATTGCAACGGTATTACAATTTTACACATCGGGTTTAAACTGTCGTTGTTCTGAAGTTCTCTGTTATTGAACTTTTTTTTTCATTCATTCATTTTTTTATTTCCTCTTTTAAATAGAGATTACAATGAATATTAAATACAAATAATCAAATCAATACAATATGAATAGTAAATAAGAAATAAATAAGAATAAAAGAAATACACACAGTCAGTCAAATTAAGGAAAAGTTGCAACAATAACTGTTACATTTCTAATCAAAGTATATACATGTAGTTACTAAATAAGAAGAACTTGGCCAAAGGCTTAAAAAACATATTGCTGATGATGTTACTGCATGGAACTATTGAGGTATTGTACAACTAACAGTATTACTTCCTTACACAAAAACATGACCTAGGTCCAAAAGTACATCATGTGACAAACATTCCTACTTCACGTTAATATAGTTCAAGTGAGTTTTTCATTAACTGTAACACTTGGATCCATTGTGTTTCGGTGGATATTCTGCAATTTGTTTAATTGTATGGTTGAATAGTTTGGTAAAATTTGCAACACCGTCTATATTAAATTGAATTTATCACAAAAAACAAAATATATGACTATGCTACAGAACAGTAGGATCCTGAATCATCCTAGCAAGAATTTGACTTCTCTTTCTAATGGGACAAATTAGAATTCTGATTCATACTGCATTTACACGGGCATCATTCCGTTTATCGAGAAAAATGCACGTGAAGGACTAGGTAATGGCAGTCAAGTATTGCATTGGATGCGTGATGGATCAGGCAACGGTTCGTGAAGGACTTTCTATCGAGGAAAACATTGAAGGTTAATAATTATTTCATTATATTCTATTTATGTGGATAAATTTCTAAAATTTAAATATGTCTGTCAAAATGGTTCAATAATACCTATTAATCCATGCTAAATTCATGTTTGGAAAATGCACAGTTTTCTAAAAAAAAAGTCAAAGGTGTTATTTTCGTTTATTCAAAATATACTTAATTTGCAAGACATTGATAAACTTTGATATTGCAATAACCAATGAACTCATTTATGTAAAAAATAAATTCTATATATAAATATATCATTGACAACATAAAAACTGATATTTTCTGCCCGTGAAGGATCAGGCAACGAACTATTGAGCTCGTGAAGGAAGCTCGTGAAGGACTAAACCTTTAAAGAGACTTGTTTGTAAATTGATTGATTTATTAGTTAGAGTTTAACGTCCAGTGAGCAATATTTCAGCTATATCAGGACGAACGAAATTAATCAATTAAAAATATAAGTAAAAGAAGAAAGAACAAAGGGGGAAGGAATAACCGGGGCAAAAGTTTTGATAGCCACTGGAAAAGGGGTGATATGGGCAGGGGCAGGAAATTTAGCCAAAGTAACTCTGCTATCTTTAGAAAAAATATAGAAGAGGCCTCTATACTATATGGAGCGTGACGTGTCCCCGTTCAATTTGACTAAAATGGTTTGAGGTCAGGCTTTCCGTATTATGACCTGACTTATCCGCATAGACAGGGCATTCTCCTATCCAACAACCGGGGACGCGCCCGGCAGCTCTGTAGCCGGAGTTTCTGAAACCGATTCAGGTCCCGGGAATTTGTAAATTAATATAAGACTATTTAAGTATAATGAAACCTAATCAAATGCAAATAAGGCATCCACATATAACTCATGAAATATGTAATGAGGTAAAATTTGAAATGCATTGAAAGCCTAATACCTTATAGTAAAACACACACTGTCTGGTCCAACATGAATAAAGTCAAACTAAATTTTAAGCAAAATATGCTAATAAGGATCAGTTAATATTTTTTAAACATTATAAACTACAATAAAGCGGCATTTTATAGCTAATTTTTTGAAACTGAAAAGAATATCAAAATAATAATTTATTTCGGTTTAGTGACTTCAAAATGTTTCGAATTTATCTGCACTGAAGAGACATAAGTCGTCGAAATGCGCATATGCAGAATCAAAATTAACAGTAACTTCGGTATTTTGTTCTTTGTTACCACTTGGCCGATGCCTCTGCTGGTGGACTGTTAGTCTCGAGGGTACTCACCAACTCAGTAGTCAGTACTTCGGTGCTGACCTGAAAATCGATTTTGTTTTGAGACTTGCAATATCTAAATTTTACAAAATAGTGTTTAAAACTAAGGAGTATCTCTCTCATGCAATATCTCTGTCCTTAGCTGAGTTTTGGCTATTCCATTTAGATCCTTTTGGTCATTTGTTTTCTATCAGCTTTACACGTATTTCGGTTTATGGACTTCCAAATGTTTCGAATTTATCTACACTGAAGAGACATAAGTTGTCGAAATACGGTGTTTTGTTCCTCATCTTTGACTAGTATACTATTGTATCTCATTATTTTTTAAATCAACTGGAGAACTTCTGGGTTATATACTTGCATCAGCAGATCAAATATCAATAAGTCAAGTCTATACTTCAAGAACCAAAATTTACGTTGCTTGATCCTTTACGTGCAAGAAAAGAGCCTTTTGGTCAAAACGATTCGAGCAAAACTATATAATAGAGATATGACACTATCCTAAAGCCTCTTCTGACAAAATGTGTTCATATCTGTGGGAATATCATAACAAATAATGAGGAAAAAGTTAACTATCGTATCAAAATATGACCAAAATGTGGGTATATGTCAATGAAAATTGCATAGGGTAAGGTGCTGTCTTTTTTGTTTTTCAGAACTCTGCATGATATATTAGTAATTTGTTTTACACCAAGATAGCCATTGATGACTACCATTTTGACAGACAGTTTTAGTTGTTTAGATTCAAATTTTGCTTTGAAATAATTGTCTGTCAAAGTTTGAAAATAACTAAAAATCACTGATTTAATCCTTCACGAACCGTTGCCTGATCCATCACGCATCCGATGTAATTACTTGACCGCCCCATTACCTAGTCCTTTACGTGCATTTTTTTCTCGATAAACGGTTTGAAGCCCGTAATTTAACCCAGCGCAAATTGGAGTCCTAATTTCTACTAGGAGAAATTGAGATATCTAATTTGCACTCGGAAGGTTCTGGGTCTTTCTAGTATCATTCATACTGGATATATTTTGAAATTTAAAAGGTTATTTCAGAAATATGGAATGCAAAACAGTTTAGGGTAGATAGACGAAGTTCTGTCATTTGGAATTTCTGATTTAATGTATTATTTTGTTGTCTATTTTGTTTTTGTTTTAATTATATAATACTTTTTATTCTCGATGAAACACTACTATAATTTCACCTAAACCACGACAAGACAAGACATAAACCTACACGTTTTACATGTAATCTGCATTGTTATGTTTACCTTTTCTTAAAAATACAACATATCCCCAAATTGTCCAAAAGAATATTTGTTTTATTTCGCATTAAATTATTTTGGAAGCATGGATTGTGACCCATATTAATTTGCAGATTTTCATTAAGCCGGATAAGATCTTTAAATGTGTTGATTGTTAAAAAAAATCTGATAGATTTCAATGTAAGAATCCATTTCCATATATGAATAATTAAAACACAACTTTATAATTGGTGACCATTCATTACATGAGACTGCAAAATTTGATGTACCTACAAATTGCTGAAGTTTCTATTAATCGACAACCAAAATCTCTTCAGTGCAGAACACTGAAATCGAAACATTAGAAGACTATATACCGAATAATAATAAATATGATAGAGGACAAATAGCCAAAAAAAAAGATCTAAATAAAAGCCAAAATCAGATTAAGCCAGAGCTATGCAAATGTCAGCTACTCCTTAGTTTTAAGCATTTTTTCCCTAGATGCAGGTAATAACAAAATTACAAAACAGAGTGGTCAGGAGTCGAAGTCCATGAGACAAAAACACAAATCAGGTGGACCGCTATGGTCCTGATTTGGTACAGGCATTTCAAAAGAAATGGTGGGTTAAACCGGTTAAAATGCCAGCTTCCAAATGAAATTGGCTATCGGGTCAGAACCGATTTACCGGTTTGTCAATACTCTTGAGGACTATTAGAGTTAGTATTTTTTTTCTAGCAATTCTGGTAATAAAAATGCGTGCAGTGTTATAGGATTGAAAGACTTTGTTTTAAAGACACCAAAATCTTTATCTTGCTTGTAATAAAAGTTAACAAAAATGACGACTCGTCATAATACAAACCAAGCACTATTGTTTTATTTAAGTCAGTAAGATCAAGAATTCTTCCAGTAAAAATCATGATATCTCAATTTCTCCAAATAGAAATTGGAATTTCAATTTTTACCGGATTATAACCAGTACAAATAAGATTTCACATTAGTCTCTGTAGAATTTCAATTTGTAGTACGAAGACTCTGCATCATATTTAATTCCAATTTGAATATATAACATTTTTTCAGTTTAAGAATATTTTTTATAATTTCCCAAAAATGTGAATTGCCCAATAATTTGTGTATAATGAATATAATAAAAAGAGAAAACAGGAAACAAATTACAATAACGTGCTACAATCTTCCAGGAACACAGATAAGGCAAAAGACAAACGTAAACAACGATAGGAACTCGAGACTGTCAGACTTGGTGGCTTTGAGTTGTTATTACTCCCCTTTGGGTCGTTGTCTCTTTGACATATTCCCCGTTCCCCTTCTTTTTCTATTGGTACCGGCACTAGCAAAAGCAAGCGGTAGGGTTAAACCGGTTTATAGGTACCCAAACCTCCACTTTTCTCTATCCTGTTTTCCTATAGTATAATAAACAAAGTTTCTTTTGTTACCTCTCAGGTCGCATCTTTCAATCACAGGGACTTGCTCCCGGTCTAGAAAAACAAAGGTTTACTATCCAACAGAATCTCGGAGAACCGAGAAAAACAACGGTTTACTATCCAACATGAATCTCGGAGAAACCTTTTTACATAATTGTCCGATTTTGGATCTGTAAAATGCATAATAAACCCCGAGATTTTCATATTTTTTCTACCGATTTACTTTTTCTAAATTTCCTCTGAATAATTTGAAATGTGTATTTCAAATATTTGGAAATTGTCAAAAATTTGAATACATTACAAATCCGTCAATTAGATCAAATGAAAATAATCAAATATAGAAGATTTTTATATCCTGTTAAACTGTAAAATTTCTTCAATTCAAATCAAAAGAAATTATCAAATTACCTTTAAAAACAAAACCATACAAGTTAATTGAAAATGACATTTTTATGACCCTAATTAATGATTACGATTTCATATTATGATTGAATATATATATATATTTTTCATTTTCATCTTATACATGTTTTTACAATTCAACTTTCAAAAATAAGTTCAAACAATAAGGTATGACTGTGCAATAAATGAATCACATTGGTGCAAAAATAAAACAGAAATCAATTAGTAGAGCTATTTTGGTAAAATAATTATTTGTAAACATTCTATTTATGCATCTTTTTGTTTTTATTTGATACCTTATTTGTGAATGTTTCATGTCGTATGCATCTCTTCGGTTTTTAGCTGTGATCATTTTGGCGCGTTCTCTTATTGTTCGCTACCTTATATTGTTCGCTGGCTTGATTGGGCTTATTGTTCGATATCTTATTGTTCGCTAGTGTATTAGTGGTGTTCGTGTGTTTTGTTGGTGTTTTCTCCAGTCTTCTGCTGTGCTCGTTTTTGCACTGTCTCTGGACTTTGATTTGAGTAATCCGTTCTTTTGGTGTGTGGTAAAATTTGCATCGTCTATATTAAATGACATTGATCACCAAAAGCAAAACATATGACTATGTTACAGAACAGTATCATCCAGAATCATCATAGCAAAAATATACCGGGACAGTTTTTACTGGATTTAACCGTTTCTCCGTATAGTTTCAACTTAACCACAAGACAAGACATAAACCTACAAGATATGTAATCTGCTTTGTTACTGTTATTTGCTTATTATTCATTTTGTTAAAGATAACAAAATTTCGCTAACTTGTCCAATAAAATATTTTTTTCCGCATTGAGTTATACCGAAGCAAGATCGAGAAAAGGGGGAATTCTAAAATCATAAATCCAAAACCACGGCAATTCACAGCCAACACGAATTGAGACAGTATGACAAAGACAAAACAAATAAACAAAAATGAACAAGAACGCCACAAAACTAAAGCACTAGCAGTGTGAACCCCTATAAAAACTGAGGTATCATCAGGTGCTCCGGAAGGATAAGCATGATCTGCTCCATGCGTGGCACCCGTCACACTGCCAGTGAAAAGTCCGGTTTTGTCACAGTCGGTGTTAGTCAGTCCGGTAACAAACTCTGGATCTGGAAGCATAGATTGCAACCCATATTATTTTGCAGATTTTCATTACGTAGGATTAGATCTTCAAATGTGCTGATTGATAAAAAAATCTGATGGATTTCAATGCTATAGCCCATTTCCATATTATAGAAATAGCGATAAATAGGGAATAATACATGGCAAAATCCGTATCACATGCGGTATCATCCCGAGGTTCTTGGCCCGAGGGATGATATTGGCCGAGGGATGATACGGCATGTGATACGGATTTTGCCATGTATTATACAGTTTATCATATATTTAAACAGAGGACTTCTTAATCCCAAAAATACTGTAAAAAATTGGCAAGAGAAAATGCATGTATGAAGAAAATTTCAAAATGGACGGAAAGAAAGCACTGGAGGTGGTTGGAATAAAATCTACTGCATGTAAAGGAAAAAAGGTTTGCTAGATTTTTTTTTAACTGATCCTCACAAAAAAATTTCACCCCCAAACAAATTTTTGTTACTCTCCGCAAAATTTTTTACCCCCAAAAAGTAATTTTTTTACCCCCCCAAAAAAATTTTTACCCCCCCAAATTTTTTTTATCACTCAATTTTTTTTAAAAAGTCAAATTGAATTTTTTTTTTTTGAAAAAGGGTATGATACAGGGTTAGCCATGCGATAAAGAGTGTGTGATAAAGGGTAAGCCATGCGATAAAGGGTATGACTTCATAGTGTGAATACGGAATGAACTCCATGCACTGTATCACATATTCAGAACGTCTGTATTTATTACTAAACATATGATAAAGCAATATAATGAAAAATTACACCATTTTATATCTGTAACCGTTTATTAATTTCAACATGATGGAATAACAAAATACCAAAATCCTGTAAAGTTTCTGCCAATTTCGAGAACCTGTCTCTTCATGGTCCTATAACAACGGCAGTAGAATATAACATAAGCCTTCGTTTGTTGTGCGACTTCATTGATAAGCACAATTCGTCTTGTGCATATCAATGTCCAAATATAAAAAGTCGCACAACAAACGAAGGCTTATGTTATAGGACTAGTCTCGTCAGTGCAGATAAAATCGAAACATTGAGAAGACCACATACCGAATATTTATAAACCAGAAAGAGAACAAATAACAAAAAAATCTAATAAAATGCCAAAGCAAGCTCGGGACAGAGCTATCCAAGAGGGAGATACTCCTTAGTATTAAGCAAATTCTCCTTAATTTAGATATTGAAAGTTTCCAAACAAAATTGGTTTTCGGGTCAGCACCCATTTAATAACTACTGGGTTGGTGAATACATACAGGGACTAACGGCATTAGCCCAGTGGTAATAAATAACAACAGAAGTTAATGTAAGTTTAGTTTCTGCACATGGTAATTTTTTTAGTCCAGATAAAATCCAAACTTTTGGATGGACATCTATAGCTAGTTTTGTTATCTTTCCCTGGATTTGAACTCTCTCGTCAAATGGAGGTACAAACACTCTTCGCTTCCGGCTATCACTCGTACGGTTGGCTGACAATACACAACTCAAACCCTGAATACATTTCAATTATAACAAAATTAGTGCAGTGTCACAGTCCCGGGTAACAGTAAACCATGACATTGTAGTCTAAATATCAACAGTTTTATGAATTGTGTTCAGAATGAACAACACTTGCCGTGTTGGGTTGATAACCAGGACTGATTATTTGTGTTAAATGTCGAAACCAAGGGGCGGACCAAATGATTTCTTGAAAAGGCCTATATGTGACGTTAACGTTTGAAGCAAGATAATTGCATGTGTAACAGGACAGGCTACCTGCGTTGTAGTAGGTAGTACATATATAGCCAGTAAAAATAGACTGAAGTAACGGAATATTTCTTTAGCTCAGTCGGTTAGGCGGAGTGCTAGAGGACCCGGGTTCGATTCCCGGAGGTGACACATTTTATAAGGAGATTCATGCTCTCCGGTTACACATGATATGGCGATTTCCACACCTGTTTTATATTGTTGTTGTTCTGCGATTTTCAGTTTTTGAACATTTTTTCAAATGCCTCAGTGCCTGAATTTTAAATTGAAGAAAGACGTGCAGGATCAACTACATTACAAAAAAAAAAAATAATTAATTAAAAAATACAAACTTATCAAATCAATGAGATCGGTGAGCTATCTCGGGATGAAAATCTTATATAAAGACATTTCATCTTTGACATATTTAATTTTAATAATTTGCACGGGAAATATTAATATACAAAAATACCCAAGTTGCCTATTAAGCAGTAAATTTCGTTATGCTGTGCAGGTGTTGCAACGAGTAACCCCTCATCAGGAGCATTAGAATCAAATATTATAGAAAGTCATGATCCAAAAGTAGTCCGAAAAGAAGTATTCATTACCAAAATTAAAGTTCGCATTCATTCTAGCAATTTTGATAATTATAATACCATAGAATACCTTCAATGTCAAGGAATTGAAAGACGCACAATTTGTTTTCAAGAGACATTTGTAGATTTTTATCTTATATGTGAAAAAAAAACAAAAATGAAGACGGATCATAATGTTTACAGTCTGCATAAATTTATTTGTTGCATGTATATAATACCATTGCTTTATTTACGTTAGAAGAATTCAGAATAATCCTAGCAAAATTTGGGATATCTAAATGTTTCCTAGTAGAAAATGGAATTTCGATTCTTTCCGGATTATAACCAGTACAAATCGGAATTCTAATTTGGTCCAGTAGAAATTTGAATTCCAGTTTGTATTCACAAGAGCAAAACTTTTTGTAGACAAGACAAGACATCACCGAGCTGAGTCTCTCATATTTCATAGATTTCCAAACTACGGTGATTGCATAATATGAATTCTATGAAATATAATTTGAATGATGTTTGTATATTTCTGATTTTCCATGGTGCTGTCCATTGTTGACCCACTCTTGTGGAAAAACCAGTTATTATATAGATAGCGAAGATTTATCGAGTTTTCTCAATCAAATAAATCTCATATATGAAAAAGAAAGGAAATGGGGTAAACGTCAAGGAGACAACATCCCATATCCAGGTTAAAACGACCCAAAACAAAGCATCTAGGGGTCACCGTACGGTCTTCAACACAATGAGGAACCTCACACCATATAGCAAGCCCTAAATGGCCCCAAAATGGTAAAAAGGTGGATAAATCAATGGAAACAAACCTCATTCAATAACCCAAATATCAAGAATATTTTCACTCAGTGAAATAAACAATTTATTTTCACTATAGGAAATGACGTCAAAAAATAATCGTCAATGTAAACACTTTGCGCATTAATATTAAAAAGATAATCCCCATAAAATTGCATCCAAAATCTGTTCATAGATTTGAAAATCTATGTAATAAAAAGTATAACTAATCAACCGTGATGAATAGCAATAATAATATCACTCGTGTCGAACAACGCAACGGATTAAACTCGTTTTGGAACAAGTTCCAAAACTGGTTTAATCCTGCGTTGTTCGGCACTCGTGACATTAATATTATTGATATTCATCACGGTCGATTAGTTATACTATAATTATTTCTGTGTTTTCCAATTATAAGCATTTTTGATCGTAGAAGTATAGATTTTTATCAAATGTAAAATTTTATAACTTATTTAATGTGAAAATGCATTTATAAACATAATACTGAAGAAATCATTTACCAACCATTTTATTTTGTTACCTGTCAGAACTTTTAACTTTGGCCCAACAACGCCAATTTCCAAATGAGCACAGAACAAACGTTAACATGTAAAAACCCATTGTAATAAAATTCAATGGCCGTAAGTATACTTTGATAATTCAAATTTAAGTTAATATTATCATAGTGTTTAAAAGATGCCAAATAGTGAGAGACTCGGCTAGGTGAAACGTACTTTAAAGCCTCACCTCTTGATTTACATTACACATAAAATACGAAGCAATTTAAAACACTAAACACACACCACAAGAGCCACTCTTAAAAGAGTTATGAGAGACTGTGAAATAACAATTATTTACATAAAACGTCATATGAACATTATGAATATAAGATACATTTTCTTGTGAAATGGAACAAAGATCAGCGCTTTGGCAATTTTTTGGGGGGATAGACGTTTGTTTTTATAGTGCAGGAAACCATAAATTCTGAAAATCAGCACTTTGGCAAGTTTTTTTCTCCCTGGATAGACAGTTGTATTTTACTAATTCAATGGAGGAACCAGAACTTTTTGCCGGTTTCGAAAATTTGCTATTTGTCCCTTTTGATCAATCCTAACCAAAGGTCTTCATCTGGCTAAATGATATCCAATAGCAATATAGTCAATGGTTCGATTAAAATGTATTTGATTTATTTTTTTTTGTGACATTACTTCGAATAACCCACAAGCTCATGCAATACACCCGTTTTGAATACAATCATTATTATGCAACCCGATTTTTATGTTTTCCAAGCGGTACTGCATTCATTAACTCCATTGTTACAAATAACTTTAGAAATATAATCACAAATATTTCCATTGAAAAATAAGAGGAAGATTTGTGGAAATTATAAACGTTCACTAAAGCAGACAAAAGTTAATGAAATCTATCCGATGCAGCTAAAATCTATTGTACATCCAAAAAGTATATTACAGTTTTCTTTTCTTTCATCCTTGTGTACCTCGTATCTAAACATTTGTATTTTGGATTAAAACAACATAAAAATATAAAAGATATTGTCTATTGTCCATTATCTGAATCAAATATGAAAAGAAAAGAAAACAATATAAAAATGCAATAGAAATATCCACCAACTCAAAAGTTGCAAGTTATGTTTTTAATCAAAGTAAGTAATAACAATAACCTACCCATGCAAACATTTGGCTTAACAGTTACAGTCATTTTAGAGTTAGCTTGGCCAGTGTGGCTGGCAGACATAAAGCCAGTCTACAACTTTACCTGCTGGACTAATAATTGGTCTTCATTACCTTTTGTGGACTAATTTGTATCTTTAGAAATGTATTTAGTAACAGATCATGTAACACGTAATTAGTTTGTTTGGTCAGACAATCCCTAACACCTCCTCTAGTACCACCTGATTTTGTCAATTAATCAGATTGATTAGTTTTTAGTCCCATTAAATACGATCATTTATCTTTACACCTTTACAGCTTGTTTAAGAAAAAGGTTTGTTAAAAAGTTGTTTTGTAAAAAGCAATCAAGTTGATTGGGATTAGTGAGCTAAACAGGGAGATTTCGTGCTATATGAAGTGTTACTAAATACATTTCTAAAGATAAAACAAGATGACAAAAGATAATAATAGTTAATTATCAGTCATGCAGACAGTTTTGCAGTAGTTTAAACAGACTAGTAGTCAGTCTGGTCGAGACTGTAACATAACTATACTATCTATCTATCCATGGCAAAAATAGGCCTACACTATTAATTAATAGTTAATCAAAAGGCCTGCGCCTGAACAGTTAAAACTTTTATACTATCTATACCCATGGCAAAAAGGCATATTCTGAACAAATCCGTTAAATTGGCTTTGGATTCCAGTGACCTGAAGACTTTACATATATACTGGCCTCTCACTGATACTGCCGATGTCTGCTGAAATACATGAAGACTCTTTACCAAACACTTCGGGAAGTTTTGAGTTTGATTTTTCTTCCGTAGTGCGACAGTGTTTTACCAGCAGACTAGATTCCTTGAGCTAGCCGGTAGTTTAGCGGCGATCACTCTTTGACCCTTCTTTCAAAATTACGTTTTGTCTTATGCTTTTTCTGTTCCAAGATAGTGGTCATTGAGTTAGTAGTCTACCTGTATTGGGTTTATTCGCGTGTTTATGATACTATAGGGAAACGGGATAGAGAAAGGGGAGGTTTGGGTGCCCATAAACCGGTTTAACCCTGCCACTGGCTTTTGCTGGTGCCGGTACCAAGTCCGGCTATCCCGAGTTCCTATCGTTAATTATGTTTGTCTCTTGTTTTCATTATTGTTTTTCTGGTGCAGTTTGCTTGTAGATTGTGGCATGTGATTGTAGTTCCTGGCCATTGTAGGTGTTTGCTGTTTTCCTGTTTTTTGTAATTAAATAATTAACATGATTATACCATCTAACAATGGCTCCGATCGTACTATCTACCCATGCAAAATAATAGGACTAAACATTACTATACTATTTACACACTGCAAAAAACTAAATACTGGAGTTATTGGGATTTAATTTCTGCATTTGCGCATTTCGACAACTGATGTCTCTTCAGTGCAGATAAAATATAAACGTTTGGAGGACCATAAACTCAAAGATGTTTAAAAACTGATAGAGAACAAATAACCAATTTGATCTAAATGTAAAGCCAAAATCAGCTAAGGACAGAGCTATGCATGAGGGAGATACTCCTTAGTTTTCAACGAAATTTACAAAAAATTAGATATTGTAAGGTTCCAAATAGAATCGGCTTTCGGGTCAGCACCGAAATATTGACCACTGGGCTGGTGAATACCTTCGGGGTCTAACAGTCCACCAGCAGAGGCATCGACCCAGTGGTAACAAATAACTAAATACCGAAGTTACTGTGAATTTAATTTCTGCATATGCGCATTTCGACAACTTATATGGAAGACCTTAAATACGATCTAAATATAAAGCCAAAATCGGGTAAGGACAGAGCTTTGCATGAGGGAGATACTCCTTAGTTTTCAACAAAATTTACAGAAATTCAGATATTGTAAAGTTCCAAATAGAAACGGCTTTCGGGTCAGCACCGAAGTACTGACTACTGTGCTGATGAATAAAAAAGGACTAAACAATGGACATTGCTGTAATATGAACTCATTGCAAAAATTATCAATTAATCATTCCATTGCAGTAAATAGGCTTAAAGGCCTCATAGTAAATTCAAGATGTAGAACAACAATAAACGCGTTGTTCCGTGGCTTGGTTTTACAATGTTTTTGTATAGACTTTGTCTCATTTGTACATGTATTTACTCCATATCCTTTCATTGTTTATTTAAACAGGTAATATGATTATACTATCTAACCATGTCAGAAAATAAGCCAAAACAAATAACACGATTCATGATTATACTATCCAACCACGGCAAAAATATGCCTTAATAAATACCATGACTTTACTATCTGCCAATGACAAAAATATGACTAAACATGATTTTACTTTCTACCCATGGCCAAAAATAGACAATTAAAACCAGAGTAATGACTGTCGGAAACGATAGTGATCCCCGCACTACCTATTTGACACAGTTATGGACAATTGGCATATTTTTTCTTAATGTTTTTGAAATTTAACTATTGATAGTCACTTTTTTACTAAAACGAATTCAAGAATATATGGCTATTAGGCAGAATTAAAAAAAGAAGTGGTCTTTGAGACTTCCAGGAATTTTACCGAACTTCGAAAAACATTTGTTCTAATTGTAACAAATTTTTAGCAATAGTTTAAATGTAGAAAATTTCGGAAAATTTACCAAATTTGGAATAAAATATTTTTGAAAGCTTATTAGGGAAAATGTCTGTACTAATCAAAACAAATTCTTATAGTATGGTTGTTAAGTTAAATTTAAAAAACAAGTGACACTTCCAGGAAATTTACCTTTGGAATCAACTATTTTGGATACCGAATTGGTGAAACTGATTGCCCCAATCCAAACAAATACTAACAGTACTATTGCTAAGTCGAATTNAAAAAAAAAAAAAAAAAAAAAAAAACTAAAGGTCTTTGACACTTTCAGGAAATTTCCTCAAGTTTAAATCAACTATTTTGGAACGTAAGTGTGAACCGAACCGTCAGTCAAAAGAACGAACAATCCATGGACAAAGGCAAGATCGGAAATCCAATTGTCGAAAATGATTGTCCTAATAGAGACAAATCATAAAAGTATGGTAACTAGGTACAATTCCAAAAAATAAGTTGTCTTTGAGACCTTCAGAACATTGACCAAAATTGAAATCAATTACTTTTGAAATCAAATAGGTGAAAATGATTGCCCTTATCCAAACAAGTCCTTACAGTATGGTTGCTAGGTAGAATTCCAAGAAAATAAGTGGTCTTATAGACTGACAGGAATTTACCAAATTTGGAATCAAGAATTTTAGAAATTTTGGAAATTCTAAAAATAAGTGGTCTTTGAGATTGTCAGGAAATTTACCGAAATTGGAATCAAGTATTTTGGAAAACCAATTGATCGCCCTGATGGAAAAAATCCTTACAGTATGATTGCTAGGTAGACCCCCCCCCCAAAAAAAAAAAAAAAATTGTCCCTTAGACCTTCAGGAAACCTACCGAAATTGGAATCAAAATTGAGAATTCTCAGTTTTCAAAATTTTGCACATAGGATTATATGCTAATGTAATAAAAATATCAGTCTAGGACATTTTCAGGAAATTTACCAAAGTTGTAACCGGAATCAAAACTCTGAAAGATTATTGCGTATCTACAGACTAAACATTACAGTTCTACAACAAAATTAAAAAAAAATCATAAATCCAAAAATGTAGGAGCAGTTCTCATCGCATACCCAATGTGTCACAATTAGCAT
>MJUU01018518.1:67255-104725 GCA_002080025.1 Modiolus philippinarum | reverse complement strand
CTCTGAAAGATTATTGCGTATCTACAGACTAAACATTACAGTTCTACAACAAAATTAAAAAAAAATCATAAATCCAAAAATGTAGGAGCAGTTCTCATCGCATACCCAATGTGTCACAATTAGCATTTTGGTGTCTCTGTCAAATCAACAACATGGCGCCTCTTGTTTTCGTCAAGATAAATTAAAAAAATCCGAAAGCTTATTGCGAATATTCAGACTATGCAACAATTCTACAACATAATTAAAACCCTTAATCTAAAACTGTAGGAGGAGTAAGCTTCGCATGCCACGTATGTCAAAATCGACAGTTTGGGGCCTCTTGTTTGCACCAAGCCCTGACTAATATCGAAAATCCGAAAGTTACACATCTGCAGCATATATGAACCAATTCTATAACAAAATTTAAACCCTAAATCCAAAAATGTAAGAGTAGTTCGCGTAGCAAGACAGCGTGACGGGCGGACGGGGCCAACGACACCATCAATTTATGGCAAAAAGCATGTACAGTTAACATTGTCAGACTATCTGTACCCATGGCAAGAAGGACAAAAGAGTTAATATTATAATTAATATACTCATAGCAAACTAGCAATTAACATGATACTTGTATACAAAAATGCTATCCACCCATGACTATTTATTACCATGGGTAAATAGCTGTTAAAATTAACATTTCTGTACTATCTATCCTTGGTAACAAATAGTTTTAAACAATTAACAATATCATACTATCAGTGATAAAAATTCTGGTGTAAATTCAGGTAGTGCTGATATCATAGTTCCTGAAAGTGCTATGCAAGTAGCATAGGAGTCGTCGGAAAATTGTGTCTCAAATGTTAAATGTTTGTCATGGAATATAAATGGTGGTTTTGAAGAAAAGGTTAAAAATGTAAAATTTAAAAATTATATTTGTACTTATGATATTGTTTTCTTATCTGAATGCTGGATCAATGAGCAGTGTGATATTGAAATTGATAATTTTGCTTGTAAATCAATTCCTTCAGCTAGAAAAAAACACAAGCAAGGTTGTGGTATGTATGTTATGATTAGAAAAACTATTGCAGATTATGTTAAAATTATTGACATTTTATATGATACATTTGTATTGGTGAAGATTTCCAAAGAACTGATTGGAGGTGAAAGTGACTATATGATAGTGAATATATATATTCCTCCGCAGAACTCATCTTTCTATAAGATACATAGCTGTGACTTGTTTTATGAACTTGAGAACCAAATTGTAAAATACACAGAAGAATGAATAAATATTTTTGTTATGGGTGATATGAACGCTAGAACTGCTAATTACATGATTTTGTTCAAAATAATTTTTTACATGTCAGTATTTTAGATAGGGTTGGTGACTTGTTTACATATGCTGATAATGCTTTGCCAGATCGAGTGAATCCAGATAGTGGAACCAATGACTATGGTACAAAACTTGTGAACTTATGCAAGACCACTGGACTCCGTATTGTAAATGGTCGTCATAGTGAGGCCCTTGACAGCGATTTTACATACAACGGCCCAAGAGGTATGAGTGTTATTGACTACTTACTAACCAAACCAGATAACTTTGATAAAATAAGTAAATTTATAGTCTGTAATTTTACAACATACAGTGACCATGCCCCGATTCATATACAGTTTAGCATTAATACCCAAATACAAACAGACTTTATTGAATCAGACACAACAAATGGTGAGGAAGCAAAAGTGTTTAAGTGGAATAATGAGTTTAGAGATCTATGTTATAATGCTCTTATAATTAACTCTGATAATTTGAAGTCAACAATAGAGAACATTGATATTACATCCCAAAAAAATATGGATGAATGTGTGAATAACTTTACTGAATGTTTTATGAACATTATGTCTCCATTTTTTAAGAAAAAGCCATGGGTCCATCGGACAATTAATCATTCTAGTGAAGATAGCACGAGTGATAAACCATGGTTTGACAACCGGTGTAAGGAGCTGTATATTACATACTGTAGAACCTTACAGACTTTTAATAGTAACAAATCGTATGTAAACCACACCGAGTTGAATCGTGTTAAGAAGATTTACAAAGATTACGAACGCAAGTGTAAACGTATCTACAAGCGACAGGAAGGTGATATGCTTAATCGACTTAAGAAGGACAATCCAAGAAAGTTTTATTCTTTATTTCGAAAGAAAAAGCAGCAGAGTAGTTGTGAATTATCAGTAACAGACTTCTTTGATTACTTTAAAAAGCTTGTATCTGACGTGCCTGAGATAAATGGAAGGCCTGAAATATTGTCAAATGACTGTGTTTTCGAAGAACTTGATGTAGAAATTAGTGCAGATGAAATTTTGAAAGCAATTTATAGCTTGAAGCGTGAAAAGAGTCATGGTCCAGACTGTTTGTTAAATGAATTTTTTATTGAATTCAAAGACTACCTTATGCCATATTTATGTACTATTTTTAACACTGTGCTTTCAACAGGATATTTTCCAACAATGTGGTCTGATGCAATACTTGTGCCTATCTTTAAATCAGGAGCAGTGAAAGACGCAGCAAACTACCGTGGTATAAGCCTTGTCAGCAACATGGGTAAACTTTTTACCTCTATTTTGAATAATAGATTGCTTAAATGGGCTACAAACAATGATATTTTAACTGATGCTCAGTTTGGATTTAGGAATGGTTATAGCACTACAGATGCTGTTTTTTCATTATATTCTGTAATACAAAATACTTTGTGTAAAAACAAAAGATTATATTGTTGTTTTGTCGATTATTTAAAGGCATTCGATTCTGTTGATCGTTTATGTCTATGGTACAAGATTGCCAGATTAGGTATTAAAGGAAAGCTTCTTAGCGTTTTAAAATCCATGTACAGTTGTGTGAGAACATGCATAAGATTCAATGGTTTCAATTCAGAATTTTTCAGCAATAACCTTGGGTTAATGCAAGGGGAAGTACTTTCACCTATCTTATTTTCTTTATATGTAATTAATGATTTTGAAAATGAATTTATAAGTAATGGTAACAGTGCTATAGAATTTCAGAATATAACTTTATTCTTACTTATGTATGCTGATGATATGATTTTAATGTCCGAGACGGTCGATGGTTTACAGAACATGTTAAATACCTTATTTGATTATACTACTAAGTGGGGACTATCAGTTAATACTAAGAAAACTAAGATTGTTGTTTTTCGTAAGGGTGGTAATATAAGACCCAACGAAACTTGGGTATATAATTGTAGTAATATAGATATTGTAGAACAATTTTGTTATTTAGGAGTGTTATTTCACTATAATTGTAAATTTAATATTACACAAAAATACTGCGCCGAGCAAGGGAGAAAAGCTATGTTCAGTATAAAGAAAAATACTTCATCTTTGTGTCTGAATACTTTTACAATGCTTAGTTTATTTGATACTTACGTATGTAGTATTTTGATGTATGGTGGAGAGATATGGGCTATGCACAAAGCACCTATGGTAGAAAAGGTTCATTTAGATTATTGTAAACTGTTATTAGGTGTTAAAAGGTGTACACCTAATGTAATGATATATTATGAATTGGGTCGAGTACCCCTATGCTGTGAGCGTAATTATAGAATGCTTAAATTTTGGTTCAAAATTCTCGCTACAGAGAACTGTATTTTGAAGTCATGTTATAGAGAACTGGTATTGAATTGTAATAAATGTGCTAATTGGGCAACATATATCAGGAATTTGTTGTACAGTCTTGGTCTGAACTATTTGTGGGATAATCAGTTTGTATTAAATACTGAATGTTCTATTTTACCTATAATTCGTCAGTGTTTGTTAGATCAAACGAAACAAGAACTCAATTCATTGTTAGAGTCATCTTCAAAGTGTATTTTGTATAAATACATTGTAACAAGTGTGAATTTGCAGTTTTATTTACAGAAAAGTATTCCTGTTATGTTTCAGAAATGTATCACAAAATTACGTTTGTCATCTCATAACCTTTTTATTGAAACTGGACGATATACTGGTATTGTTAGAAATGAAAGAAAATGTGTTTTATGTGACATGGATGTTTTGGAAGATGAATTTCATTTTGTCTTACAATGTAGAAAGTATATTGATTTACGTAAAAAATACATAAAGAAATATTATTGGTCCAGACCATCTACTTTTAAATTAGTTACATTACTGTCGGTGGAAAACAGAAAAGAACTTTCTAACTTAGGAAAATTTATACATTTAGCTTTTAAAGCTAGAAATAATGTGGTATAAGCAAGGCTGAAAATTTGTTTGTTCATAATTTTCTGACGTACTTATGCTGTTTCTTAATAAATCACGTTTATGCTGTACAATCACTATAATATATTAGCAATTGTATACTGATGAACTGTATGATGTTCAAAGTTAATAAAGAATATGAATATGAATATGAAACCCATGACAAAATAGTCCTAATCAATTATAGTCCTTCAATTGTAACCTAAGACCAATTTTATTGGCCATTAGGCTACGAATCGTACAGTTTGACAAATAAATTGCTGTTGAAAAACGGTAGAATTGATTAAAAAATTTAAACAATTGATACTTACCTCAGCAACGGTGGTGTCCAGTGATGAACTTTGTAACAGAGTGAGCTGTTACAAACTCGATTTTTGTTTATTACGAATTTATGTTTTTGATTATTTCAAACAAATTTGAAAATTGTGAAAATTGTATAATCAATTTAACATTATTTTTTATGGTATTTTCATGCATTTTGGTATTATCTTGGTATAAAACATAAACTCGGCGATTTGGCCATGGCCGGAGATAATAAATTTACCAAGTGAGGTAATAGTACACGAAAAATTATCTCCCATCAATAAAACAGTTTTTTCACAATTTCCCCTAAAAATGTTATGCAAGATTAAATCTAGGTGGGCATATCAAAATTTGTTAGATTAAATGTTATTTACTTTTATTCTTATTCATATCATATTTACATAAAACTATTCAAAGTCTTTGCCAAATTAAAAACAGGAATTTCCTTCATCTAGTAATGCATTTATTAAATATGAAAAACAGTTCCACAAACCCAATAACCAAACACAAAAAGATCATTCAACTTCTCAGCTTATAGTTTTTTGGCAGCAATTTGTGTTGTCAATCTGTAGAATTGGTAGTCAAATGGCCAATAAAATTTCTTTAAGGTTACACTTGAAGGACACTAGTAACATTATTATACTATCAAACTAGAAAAACTGTGAGCAAAGCTCACTAATAAATACCCCCGCATCCCCATTTGATTCCTGAAATTAAAAACCAATCATATCAAATTCTGAAATAGGAGATTCACATCTACATTATGTAATATAGACTGTGTTAAAGTTTCAGGAAAATCTATTCAGTGGTTCAGGGGAAGCAGCGGATAAGAGATGGGTACCCACTTGTAATCTAATGTCTAAGTACATGTTTGTTTTGGCATGGGAAACCGCAAAAATCAGTCAAATAAAATTCTGAAATAGAAGGTGCACATCTACATTATGTCATAAAGACTGTTTTAAAGTTTCATGAAAATCTATTCACTGGTTCAGAAGGAGTAGCGGATAAGAGATGGGTACCCTCAGGTGTAACGAACGGACAACCCCATCACTTTCAAGCGGGGGTATAAAATTACAAAGATACCAAAGTTGCATAATAAACAGTAAATTGTGCTATGCTGCACACGTGTTTCAAGGAGGAACCTCTGAGTAAAATAATATAGAAAGCCATAATCCAAAATATTGTCATAAGTAATGACGAAATAGGCCTAAATAATTGACATAATTATACTATCTACCAATTAAGCAATTAACGTGATTTTACTAAATACAATGAATATCAAAGCTGCATGATAAACGGTTAATTTCGTTATGTGCTGTACACGTGATTCAAGGAGTAACCTCTCATCAGCAGCATTAACAGGCAGGGAAGTGGTTGAAATAGAACAATAGGATTTGAGCTCGCCTTTAAATGAGATAGAAATGTTACCTTTTGGATTGTTTACCATAGATGCATAATTATAAAAGTTATTTCCAATGAACAAAATACTAGTATTTTTCATTCTTATCTTTTGAATTTATATGAAAACAACGTAGATTGCCGCAGGTGATCGTATAGATGCACATACAATGCACAAATGGGCATAAAAGATCAAGTTGGTGTCTGTCTTTCAAAGTGGATCCCCAAAAAGGCCATCTCCAGATCTTGACCAAAATTTGCATACGGATTGTCAATATCCCTGTTAATCCATGTGCAAATTTTTATGTCCGCCCTTTATAGCGGTTCTCCAGAATAAAAGTTCAAACACGGACTAATTTGTATTTCCTATGTATTCTCTCTGAGGTTTCTTTCAGGAATCAACTTTGTATGAAAGACGAAACTGTCAACAAATCACCCTAAAAGAATACCAAATGGTATTCACCCATATATTACACTTCAAAATCTAATTAACACGTGTCCGAAAATCTTGAAATTTAATGAAGTGAAAATACTAAAAGTAATACATGCTCTTTTAATTGCCCCATATATTTATTTCACAGTGAGTACAAATCACTCGCGAGCTAAAAATACAATGAAAAGTCCATTTTCTCCCTACTTAAAAACTTGAAAAAAGTGGATCCTGAAAAAGGCCATATGCAGAAGTCAATTTTATATGGTTTATACGATGCATAATTATATATTTAGCAATACTCCTAAATTTAATGTCCGCCCATGCCCTGTGAGGGTGGCTAGAATTTTTTCTTTATTATCATACAGTTTTGACTTTCAGATATAGTTGGTTTTAAAACAATGTTTTACAAATTAATCAACGACAATAGTATATTTCTCGTATATGTGTACTGTACAGCGATTGTTGCAGCATAAGATACACAGTATGTGAAATGTAAAAAATACCGCAAATGTTAAAAATTTGATTTTTTTTTACCGTGACTGTGTCATCACACATCTTGTTTATTTGAGGAGATGGCAGATAAACAAATTTACAGGGGAGACAATTTTTGTGAACTACTTCCCCGCCTGTAAAATCAAACAATATGACCAATTACTTGCCTAAGTAAATGGGCAAGTAAATAGGCTTACAGTTACCCCCATATCCCTTCATTGACTACAATACTATCAAACCATGGGATAAAAAGACGTAAAGAATTACACTGCTATACTATTTACCTTTAGAAAAAATAGGCCTTAATAATTTATCTTATTACACCATATAAGATCATATAAACATGCAAAAATGAACATAAACATTTTACATTGATAAACAAAAATTAATGGTTACTGTAAAAAACATAGTACGAGAATATTCACAATTTAATTTGATATGTGAATAATATTCTTTATTTTGGCAGTATTTTCTCCATCTACTTCTAAGTCGTTGGGTGTTTTCCAGAATGAAAATCAATATAAAGGATTGAAATGTTTGTCTTTTATACTGATTTGAACCTAATTAACTTTACTGAGTAAATATCGTCTTTTTTAAAACATTAACTCGGGTTATAAGTTATGTGTGTTATACATAAGTGTACAGCAAATTGAAATTCTGACAATGTATACATGTAAAATAATTTTACATTAGTCATTGTTTGACCGAATCTTCTTGGAAAAAATAAAAAAAAAAACAAAATAGTTCATGTTATCACGATATCTTGTATATGTTTTTACATCTTTGCTAGCTAATGGTTACTGTCCATTTCATTCCTGATCAAACCGCATCTTCCTTTGTAGCAGAGTTTCAGTATGATCATAAACACCGTCTCAAAAATTGTGGGATCAGGGAAATGTTCGACTTCAGTTACTTTCGTCCGTTCAGAAATTCTACATTCTATAGCCGTCACCACGACATCATAGATGATATGAAGTGTCGTTTTCCAAAATTCAGCTGATTTGAAGTTTTCACGGATTTGACATTACCGGTTTTGTTTTTACTCTTGATTACCCTTGAAGAGTATTATACTGAGCAAGGTATGCCTCTCCTACCTGACGTTCGTTTCGGTTTTCACACTTTCAGTGATTTAGTTTCTACTGTAGTCTTTGTGATGTTTGTTTATTTTGTACATAAACGGCATCTGTGATGTGTATACTCATTTTTTGACATTTTTTGTGAAATCTGATTTGTGTATATGTTTCAGTACAAAGTGAAATCCAGTAAGACCCAGAATCATCCTAGTACCAATTGGAATTCTAACTTCTACTGGGACAAATTAGAATCCTGTTTTGCATTGGATTTAATCCAGTACATAGGAAAAATTGAGCTATCAAGATTTGTACTAAGATAATCATGCGTCAAACGAACTTAAATAAAAAGAAACAGTATAAGTAAGGTACAACAAAATAAACTACTGTAGGATGTTGATCAATATTATGGCATGCCCATTTTTGGTGATCTCTTATTGAAAGTTTAATCTTCATAAAGTAAAATTTAATTGTATAGTTAAAACAAAATATTTGTTATTTTATTGTTTAATCATGCAGTATTTTGAAAATCCCATCCTAATTAATGAAAAGCTGCAAAATACAAAAAAATACCGAGGTTGCAAAACTATGGGTAACCCAGCATGTTTCAAAATAACTAAATCTGAAAAACCAAATATTTCTATTATAACATACTGGAATGTACTATATATGTTGTTTTAACCCCATTTCCAATGTTGACAAAAGAAAATCAAGAAAATCTACAAAGTGATATCATATGATTACCTCCACTTTTAAGATATTTTATTTGCAATTTACATGTAAACTTGTACGGTTATGTCCTAGTCTTTTGATTGAAGTGAAATAATATTAAATTTTTCAATGCTAATTAAAAATATTTTTGAGTATTCAAAAAACAGAAAACTTGCAATAAATGATAAAATAATATATTCACAATAGCAAAGGCTAATCCTTTATTCTAACAAAAAATGATATTGAAATATTAAAAGAAGTAATATCTAGAATCGTACGGAAATAAGTTCAAAAGGATCCAGAATCCCTCTAGAAGAAATCACGAAATCCCAATTTCTGGTAGAAATTAGAATGCCAATTTGTACGTGGTTAATAACAGTACACACCAAAATTCTCATTTGTCCCTGTAGAAGTTGGAATTTCAACTACTAGGAGGATTCTGGATCATTCTGGATTCCAATTTTTACTATAACATATACTTTATTCCTCGGTTATGTACTGTAATTGTTTTGATTTCAAGTGAACCCGAGTGTTTTATATACCTATATAAATTACACCTTTATTTATTGTATTTTCAGAAAAACTGGAAAATGGAAGAATCCGTCTGTTCGTCTGTCAGTAACGATGTGATTCTAACTATTCTTATATTTTTGGAATCAGGGTTTTCATTATCTTCGCACTTTCGAATAAATTTCGGGAATATTGTCGTTGGCCTCGTCAGTCGGTCCTTCTGTCCGTCCGTCCGTCACACTTTCTTGCGACGCGAACTCCATCTACATTTTTGCATTTAGGGTCTTAATTTTGTTATAAAATTGTTGCATAAAAACTGCAGATGCGCAATAAGCTTTCGGATATTCGGTATTGGTCTTGGTGCAAACAAGAGGCCCCAAGATGTCGATTTTGATACACGTAGCATGCGACGCAAACTCCTCATACATTTTTTGGATTTAGGGATTTAATTTTATTTTAAAATTGTTGCATATAGTCTGTAGATGCGCAGTTAATAACCTTTCGGAATTTTTACTTTTATCTTGATGCAAACAAGAGGCCCATGATGTTAATTTTACAAAGACCCAAAAATTTTGCTTGTGACACACATGCCATGCGAAACGAACTTCTTCTACATTTTTGGATTTATGGGTTTAATTTTGTTGTAGAATTGTTGCGTACACTCTGTAGATGTGCAATAAACTTTCAGAATTTTGATGCCAGTTCCAACTTTGGTAAATTTCCTGAAAATGTCAAAGATTGATATTTTCGAACATTTTGGTATATTATCTTATATTTATGCAAGTATTTGGGGAAAAAAATGAAAACTTAGAATTCTTAAATGTGATTCCAACTTTAGTAAATATCCTGAAATCTCAAGAGCCACTTATTTTTTGAAATTCTACCTAGCAACCATATATTCATGTTTTGTTTTGATTAAGACAATCATTTTCAACAATTAGATTTCCAAAATACTGGATTCTAATTTCGGTAAATTTCCTGAAATTTCTAAGACCACTTCTTTTTGGAATCTACCTATAGCAACCATACTGTTAGGACTTGTTTTGATAAGGACAATGATTTCAACCAATCGCATTTTCAAAATATTTGATTCCTATCTTAGTAATTTTCTGAAAGTCTCAAAAACCACTTATTTTTTTTTTCTTTCTAGCGACGACCTTACTATAAGAATTCGTTTCGATTAGGACAATCATTTTCACCATTTTGATTTCGAAAATACTTGATTAATATCTTGTTAAATTTCCAGAAAAGGAAAAGGGTATATGAGACCCCTTATTTTTTTTTTGAATTCTACCTAGTAACCATAAATTTAGGTTTTTGCTTCTATTAGGACAATCATTTTCAACAATAAGATATCCAAAATACTTGATTTCAATTTCGGTAAATTTCCCGAAAGTCTCGATGACCACCTATTTTTGATATTCTACCTAGCAACCATACTGATAGGATTTTGCTATCCCCACACTTTCGAAGAAAGTTCGGGGGTATTGTTATACCCTCCGTCCGTCCGTCCGTCCGACCGTCTGTCCGTCTGTCTGTCCGTCCGTCCGTCACACTTTTCCTGTGACTCAAACTCATCCTACATTTTTGAATTTAGGGTAGAATTTTGTTGTAGAATTGTTGCATATAGTCTGTAGATGCGCAATAAGCTTTCAGATTATTGATATTGTTGTTGGTGCAAACAAGAGGCCCCAAGATGTCAATTTTTACACATGTCGCATGGTACACAAACTCCTCTTACATTCATGGATTTATGGATTTAATTTTGTTGTAGAATTGTCGCATATACTAGTAGTCCGTAGATGCGCAATAAGTTTTCGGATTTTTTTATCTTTATCTTGGTGCAAACAAGAGACCCAAAGATTTTGATTTTGACAAAGGCCCAAAGATGTGGATTTTGACACATGTGGCATGTGACACAAACTCCTCCTACATCTATGGATTCAGGGATAAAATCTTTATGCAGAATTATTGCATATAGTCTGTAGATTTGCAATAAACTTTCGGAATTATGATTCCGGTTCCAACTTTTGTAAATTTCCTACAAATGTCAAAGACTCATATATATTTGTTTAAAATTTGAGCATATAATAATGTATTTTAGCAATTGTTTGATAGAAAAATGCGATTCCAAATTTGGTAAATTTCCTGGAAGTCTCAAGAGCACTTATTTTTGAAATTCTACCTAGCAACCATACTAAAATAATTTGTTTAGTTTAGGACAAACATTTTAACAAAATAGATTCCAAAAATATTTGATTCCGATTTTGGTGAATTTCCTGAAAGTCTTAAAGACCACTTATTGTTGGAATTCTGCCTAGGAACCATACTTAAATAGCTTCTTTAATTAAGAACAAACACTTTCATCAATTGGATTTCAAATATATTTGATTCTAATTTTGGTATATCTCCTGAAAGTCTCAAAGACCACTTATTTTTTGGAATTCTACCTAGCAACCATACTAAAATAACTTGTTTAGTTTAGGACAAACATTTTAACAAAATAGATTTCAAAAATATTTGATTCCGATTTTGGTAAATTTCCTAAGTCTTAAAGACCACTTATTTTTTGGAATTCTACCTAAGAACCATACATAAATAGCTTCTTTAATTAAGAACAAACACTTTCATCAATTGGATTTCAAATATATTTGATTCCAATTTTGGTATATCTCCTGATAGTCTCAAAGACCACTTATTTTTTGGAATTCTACCTAGCAACCATACTAAAATAACTTGTTTAGTTTAGGACAAACATTTTAACAAAATAGATTTAAAAAATATTTGATTCCGATTTTGGTAAATTTCCTAAGTCTTAAAGACCACTTATTTTTTGGAATTCTACCTAGGAACCATACTTAAATAGCTTCTTTAATTAAGAACAAACACTTTCATCAATTGGATTTCAAATATATTTGATTCCAATTTTGGTAAATTTCCTGCAAGTCTCAAAGACCACTTATTTTTGGAATTATACCTAGCAACCATACTAAAATAATTTGTTTAGTATAGGACAAACATTTGAACTAAATGGATTTCAAAAATATTTGATTTCAGTTTTGGTATATTTCCTGAAAGTCTTTAAGACCACTTATTTTTTGTTTTGAATTCTACCTAGCAACCATACTTAAATAGTTTGTTTAGTTTAGGACAAACATTTTAATCAATTTGATTTCAAAAATATTTGATTTCAATCTTGGTAAATTTCCTGAAAGTCTCAAAGACCACTTATTTTCTTTTAATTCTACCTAACAACCATATATCATTAATTATTTTTGTAAAAATAACGACTGTTAATAGTTTGATTCCAAAAATATTGAGGAAAATTATTTCCAGGGGTAAAAAAACTGTTTTCTGTGTCAAACAGGGAGTGCGGGGATAGCTGTCGTTCCGACAACCTCTAATTTTGATTAGGGCAGTCATCTTCGCCAATTGGATTTCCAAAATACTTGATTCCTATTTTGGTAAATTTTTTGAAAGTGTCAAATAATTTCACTAACCAACCACACTTTTAGAATTAACTTTTTTATTCAGACAGACATTTTACTTAATAAATTTCAAAAATAATTTATTCAAAATTGGTAAGTTTCCTGAAATTGTCAATACCACTTATTTTTGAATTCTTCATTGAAATCACAGTTTAAAATTCGTTACAATTAGAAGAAAAAAATTCACCAATTTGATTTCCAAAATATTTGATTCCAAGTTTGGTAAAATTTCTGAGAGTCTCAAAGACCTCATATTTTTTTTTTGGAAGTCTATCTAATAATCTTATATTCTTGAACTCCTTTTCGTAAGAATAGTGATTTATTCAAAAAATATTTAGAAAAATTATATTTTCTGTGTCAAACAGGGAGTATGGGGACTGCTGTCGTTTCCGATCGTCATTACTCTAGTTTTGTTATAGAATTGTTGCACATATGCTGAAGGTGAGCATGAGTAATCGTAATCTTTCTATTTGTGTTGATGCAAACAAGAGGCCCCAAGATGTCGAATTTACCACATGTTGCATGTGACGCGAACTCCTCCCACATTTTTGGAGTGATTTTAATTTTGTTGTAAAATTGTTGTATATAGTCAGTACATGCTCAATAAACTTTCGGATTTTTATACGCCCGTCGAAAAACGGACGTATTATGGTATACCCTCCGTCCGTCCGTCCGACCGTCTGTCCGTCCGTCCGTTAACTTTTTGGTTTCCGGAGATTTTTTCTGTAACCGCTTGACATATTNNNGGCCATTTGACTTAGTGAAATTTTAAAATATAGGTTTCCGGGTTTTTTTCTGTAACCGCTTGACATATTGATTTGATATTTGGTATATGAGTATATCTAGTTGAGATACAGATCAAGTTTGAATTTGGAGTTGGTTGGTTGATTTTGTACAGAGTTATGGCTCTTGGACGTAGTGAAATTTTGAAAAATATAGGTTTCCGGAGTTTTTTCTGTACCAGCTTGACATTTTGATTTGATATTTGGTAAGTGAGTATATATAGCTGAGATACAAATCAAGTTTGAGTTTAGTCCTGATTGGTTGATTGTGTACGGAGTTACGGCCCTTGGACTTAGCAAATATTTTACAAACACCAGTTTCTCCACCTTTTCTTTACAATTCGTGAATATGTTCATTTGATCTACAATATATTATTGTATGTTTATAAATTACTGACTATATTTAAATTTTGGGTCCTGTTGAATGATTTTTGTGGACAGTTATGGCGCTTGGACTTAATTTTTTTGTTGAAAATTCATTTTTGCACCTTTCTATACATTTACTTAACATATAAATTTATCTGTTAAATGGTTACATCTTGGTAAGGCACATATTCTGTTTGATTTTTTCCAATCAAAATTTTGTTGTGGTCCAACAATGCCATAAAGTTCGAGTTGACAGTAGACGGGCGTATCATGCGCTCTTGGTGCAGCAGTTTATTAATTTCTATCTTGGAGTAAGAAATAGGCCCGAGATGTGGATTTTGTCCCACTCTTCCTATTTTTTTGAATTTATTAATTTTGTAGTAGAATTGTTGCATATAGTCTATAGATGTGGAATAAGCTTTTGGGATTTCGATTCCGGTTCCAACTTTGGTAAATTTCCTGAAAATGTCCAAGACATATTTTTTTGAAATTTTGAAATATAGTCCTATATTGTAAGAGGAGAGGCCGCAGGTGGTCTAATCCCGGAACCTTTACTTTATTTTTTACTAAATGCCGAAATACCGAACTACAAAGTTTCTTTAAAACTGACGAAATTCCGATTCCCTGTACATTCAATTCCTGAAACACTGTGCATAAATTATAGAAATTCACTATTCCCGAGCTTAAAAATCCCCAAATAATTCCACGTCCCCTTTCTGACAAAAACAAAATTCTGAAAACTTGGGATTCCAGAAGGTGGCTCCAATTTTAGTAAATTTCCCGATTGTCTTAAATACCACTTATCATTTGGAATTCTACCTAGCAACCATACTTAAATAATGTGTTTCGTTTAGGACAAACATCTTCATCAATTGAATTTCCAAAATACTTGATCTTATTTTCGGAATCCTCTCCAGCAACTATACTTCGTTAATTCTTAAGTTTAGGACAAATATTTTCATCAATTAGATTTCAGAGTTATTTGATTCCAACTTTGGTATTTTCGGAAGTCTCAAAGGCCAGTTATTTTTATTTTATTTTAATTTTTTTGAATTCTACCTAGCAACCATACTTAATCAGTTTGTTTTGTTTAGGACAAACATTTTCATCAAATGAATTTCAAAGTTATTTGAATCCAATTTTGGTAAATTTTCTGAAAGTATCATATACCGTTTTTTTTAAATTCTACCTAGCAACCATACTTAAATAGTTTGTTTAGTTTAGGACAAATATTTTATAATAAAAAAAATTTGATTCTAATCTTGGTAAATTTCCTGAAAGTCTCAAAGACCACTTACTTTTTGGAATTCTTCCCAGCAACCTTACTTTCAGAATTTGTTTCTATTAGAGCAAACATTTTCACTAAAAGAATTTCAAAAATATTTGATTCCAGTTTTGGTATATTTTTTGAAAGTCTCAAAGACCACTTATTTTGGGAATTCTACTTTGAGACCAAAGTTTAAGAATTTGATTTGTTTCAATCAGAACAAACATTCTTACCAATTTTATTTCCAAAATATTCGATTCGAAGTTTGGTAAATTTCTTGAAAGTCTAAAAGACCAAATATTTTTTGGAATTCTGCCGATGAACAATATATCCTTGAATTATTTAAGTAAAAATAACGACTATCAATAGTTTGATATCAAATATTGTGAAAAAATATGCCCAGGGTGTATAATAGCTGTTTCCTGTGTCAAACAGGGAATGTAGTGTAATTCTCGTTTCCTACAACCTTTAGTTTTATTTGTAAACCATCATTATCTTTTATTATCAACAAAATTGGCAGTTGATTAAATTTTGTATCTTATTCGCTTTGGATTCAATTTTTGGAAGTAGATTTTAACGTAAATTCAGAATGTATGAAAACTAAACTGGAATGATCAAAAGTTGTTGAATATTTCGTAATTCCCCTCTCATACATTGACAATTAAAAGTTTGAGTAATGGGTAGAGCAAGCAATGACTAACGAGCTGAGAGAAAGCTCGAAAGAATCTTCATATAATTCTTAAAAATTCTTATAGTAATTTTCTAAGGAAAAACAAGATAAACAGCATATTATTTATCATAAATATGGAGTAAATGCACATTAGACAAAGTCTCTACAAATAAATGATAAAAACAAGCAAATGAACAACGCTTTATTGTTGTTCTTCATCTCGAAGTCACCATGTATTTTTATAATCTGCACTGATGAGACATAAGTTGTCGAAATGAGCATATGCAGAACCTAAATTCACAGTAATCTCGGTATAGTGTAATTTGGGCATTTTGAATTTAATGCTATATTGTATACTGAAAATTAAGCTCGGGATCAAGACACTCGCCTTCATTAAGGAGATAACCATACTGTATTTTAGGATCTGAGGGGGTAAATCGTAGATTTTACTGTCGCAAACTGAGTTTTAGGGCGACGCTTTAGTGGAGCCGGAAAACGGATGTTTGCGACAGTAAAATCTTAGATTTACCCCTGAAGATCCTAAAATACAGTTTGGTTATCTCCATNCTAATGCAAACCTGAATAAAAACAATTAAAAATCGATTTTTTGAATCACAGGAAGTTTGGTATGCGTCTGCGTCATTATGTTGCCATTGGTTCCGACGGTAAATCGTGGATTTTACCCCCTCAAAATTCTGACGCCGTCCAATCAAAATTAGCGTTACAAGCATAAGTGCATTAGAATTGATATTAGCATAGTCCGAAAAGTACATAATGTTCACATAATGTCATTGGTTTTTCCTTTTCTTCTTAAAAAATCTCAGTTTCTTGATATTCGGGTTATTGGAGGTGGTTTGTTTCCATTGATTTATTCACTTTTTTACTTTAAGGGGTCATCTAGGGGTTGCCATATTACGTGAGGTTCCTCACTGTGTTTGAAGACCGTACGATGACTCCTAGATGCTTTGTTTTGGGTAGTTTTAACCTTGAGATGGGATATTGTCTCCTTGACATTTACCCCACTTCCTTAATTTTTCACATTTAAATACCATGAAGAGATGCAGTGATATTGTTCGGGTGTTTACTTCGGCCTGTAACAAGTATGATTGATGTACACCCGGATTGAATCACAAATTGTTTCCCTGGCGGGCTCGGTACTACATTCCTTTAAATTTACAGGTCACAATATTATTAGGACATCTAACAATTTTTGCAGAGAACCAGGCATTGCCCTGATGGGGTCTGGAATATCCCATAAGTTCTGATTAAACTGATCATCTGTTTACTGTTCGATCACGATAAGAAATCTTCAAGGGTGACTATGTAAGATCCATATGCAATTGACAAATCTCTAAAATTAAACTAAATTGTGGAAAAAATCAACTATCACGCGATCTTTTGCAAAATGAACGTTCCACCTCCTAACCTGTCTTAATTGTTATAAAATTAAATACCCGGATCCTAATTTAGTCACATGCCCGGCCTCATTTCTAATACGGTCTGTTAGCTCTATACAACAGCAATAACATTCCGGGTATTACTATAAATGACATATTGAAATCGATTTAGTATAACACGATGGTAAACATACTTATCTAAATAGTAGTGTGGATTACAATACAAACACACGAGGTAAGATTTTGTTAAAAAAAAATAATAACTAAAAATTCCAAACATTTTGTTCCATCTTGACTGGTTTCGTTGCATATTGTACTTAGTTACGTTTTAGTTCACATGCACCCAAACCAATAAAATATTTTTAAATAAATTTTATATAAAAAATTCCAAATGCCGTGACAGTTGATAAAGGTGGCCCGGGAAGAATAACCCATATTACTTCAATAATTCGGAACCATTTGTCTATGGAAAGTGGTAATGTATTAAATAATAAGACTGAAATGTACATCTTTTATTTTTACCTTTTAATGCCATGATGACTTTTTGCTTCGTCGTGTGTGTAGACATTTTTTTTTTTTGCTTTTCACGTAAACAAATACAGTGTTCCCGGGGATTTCGAACATGAAGGACTCTTAGATGTGTTTTTGTTAATAAAAACAATGGTATTTTGAATGTTAAGATTTATCATACACCTTTTTTTCATCCACTATTTCCAAAATAAAGTAGTATGTCGATTTTTTAATTGTTATTATTAGGACATCTAACCATTTTTGCAGCTGCCTTATTCTGTCTATACATAACAAAGATTACACACACTTATATCCAAGAAAAAAAAATAAGAAAACAATATTCTGTGAAATCTCGATACACTGTGGCCTGATGGACCAGGCATTGCCCTGATGGGGTCTGATTAAACTTCCTTGGTGCACGTGTACTAACTAAAAAATCTCCACAATCTAGAGAATAATGAGAGACGGAATTCTTGTATCGGATGGAAAAATTTGTAAGAAATAAAAGGACTGTAAAGCAGTTAACCTTTATTTCATGTTTGGTAGAACAGTCAGAAAAAGGTATTGATCACTGAACCTGTATCCTAGTTTTTGACCTGAGTAGACAAACAAGTTCTTGGTAATACCCTTTAAAATGTGAACCATTTTAAGATATAATACTCAACAAAATAACTAAAATTAGCAACTTCCTCGTCCTTAAATTTCATGTACTAAATTTACTTTTCTTTTTTTACCTATCTTTGATAATTTTTCTTCTTTTTCTAATTTGACGATTGAAGACATCAAAACATCATGGCTTTGTTTATGAAGCTTCGTCTACAGACTATGTTTCTAAGCTCTTTATGTTGGTCAAAGGCTCTGTATAGAGCCAGTGTTGATTGTTGGTTTAAATTATGCTGACTTTAAATAAAACCTATTTCTTTATTATTTATTACATTTAATGGATTGAGTATATGGAAGGGGGCAAAACATACCGATAGATAAGTAAAATGTACTATTAAATGTTTCATTTGATTTTCTTTAAATGAGAATAGTGGATAATTATCACACAAATATTGAATACTAATATATGATGTGTTATACCTGTAGATATTGATCTTCAGGTAAATCTATTGATCCGTGTGTTGACATTTTTTCAGGAGTGTGAATCTCAGACAACAGAATCCAACATGGCTAAACTGCGGCAGTTTGGATTGCTGATGCAGAAAAACTGGATTTTACAAAAACGGAAAATATGCGTTACGGTGTTCGAAATTATTATGCCTATAATCTTCGGATTATTGTTGTTGGCGATTCGTAATCTGATAGAGACGGATTCGTATCCTAATGGGAAGATATGGAATGGTACCAAGGCTTTCGAATTGTCGAACAATATCAGTAAAACAGAAATATTATACTCTCCAAACACTGGTACTATTAATACTTTGATGACGGCCATGCAGACGACCATACAGGCACAGTACCCAAGTGTTACAGGTATGGTATATTTGTATATACTCAACTCCTTTTTCAGTCACACCTATGTAGTTTGACAAACTTAAATCAAGTAATCAAAATTAAATACATCACATTTTATATGATTTATATCAATAAATTGGTGTTTTCCCGTCATATAGTCTTAGGTTTAATGCACAACTCTTTTGAATATTGTTTTGTGTGTCACATTAAATTATATCCGTCGTGAAATAGTTTTCCCAGTCTTTCAAAATACTGTTTTTAATGGGAAAAAACTGGATATTATTTATTATTTAAAAAAGAAATATTAGATTGGGCCAAGGACGTATAATGAGAAGTCCTTGGATTGGGCATAAATAATTTTCCTAAGCATTATCACTTAATATCCGTACAAAATTTCACAGGTACATATATAATTTTGGCTTACATATGGACCTTATTCATTAAAATATTTTGAATTTTTTTGTACTTAATTTTTGTATGAGTTATCGGTATTTAGGGCAGACTAGTCTTCTTTTGTAAATTTATGATAATTAAAATATTTTATATACGTTTCATATCAAACCTCAAGCAATAAATCGAAAATGTGAAAGTGATAATGGAAGAATTTCATACTATGTAGCTATATAAGAATTAGAAAATAACTCTTATAGAAATGAAAACGTAAAAATTATATCAAATTCAAATCAGAATTATAATGAGATATATTTTAGACTTTTTAACTCCTCATATAGGGAAATAGATCAGACTTATGAACAGAAGAAAAAAAAGTAGCAACAAATATTAAAAATACCTTTAAGATTTTCTTTCACTTGAACAAAAACTTACAATAAACTAATATAATGGATTGATTTAGAAAATGGTATTGATTTAAGTTTGATAGGCGTAATGGTTTTTAACAAGTCTATGTACCAGGACTTCTTCGCAAATGCAATATTGCTATCTGATACCTACCCAGAATAACACAGACTTTCCTGAATTGAGTGAAATGTTTCAGTGTCATCTTCGGTCATTTTGTTCAACAAATCTTCATCATTTATTACAATAGATTTCTAAATTTCGAGGACTTCGAAAGTGGTTCATACATTTGGCAGAAAATCCTTTAAAACAATTGTAAGATATGACAATTTACGGGAAAATTATCGTGTACAGAGTAAACGTAAAATTCAGCATAACTGTATAAAATGATGTACAGTTTATACAACTTTAAAATAGCCTGATTATATTGATTCTATTTTAAATGAAACAGCATGAATTTTGTACTTATAAACTTAGTTGTTGCTGATTATAGTCTTTTGATTATATAGGGTTTACATTAATCTCACAAGAAGAAAAAGAGAACTTTCGCAAACAAAGTTAGAAAAATATAAACAACAACAACAAACAAAAAGGTAAATTGAATATTTGAAAATTATAAATGTTTTTGAACAATTCAGATCAGATATTAATTACGAAATTTCACCAAATTCTTTTATGGAAAGTTTTTTTTTTGCATATTAGATTTGATTTGTTTAACTTTTATTTTTAATAGTTACCCCGTTTGCCTCTGCAAGTGCACTAGAAGCATATCAGTCTAGTAATTCGGACCAAGTATGGGCCGGTGTTGTGTTTGACGAATCTGCATCGTACACTACAATGCCAAACAATGTCAGGTATTCACTGAGAGTGTCTTTATTAAGTGGAGACACAAACTGGAGAACAGACAGAATTTTTCCATTTACAGTCACTACATCACCCAGGAATGATGATGCAAATGGCGGGGAACCAGGTATGTCATATGAATATATAAACCGGCGAAACAAGTATAACCAGAGACATATAGAGTTTGAGTTTTGGTCTTCCAAACGTTTAGATTTTATCTGCACTGAACAGACATAAGTTGTCGAAATGCGCTTATGCAGAAAGTAAATTCACAGAAACTTCGGTATTTAGTTATAGATATATGTCATTAGTATAACCAAGTACATGCAATATACAAGCTACATCACACAAAGAAACAATCTTGAATCGCATTGGAAATCAGTACTTAATAAAAACATACTTTGGGTGCTTAATATTTCCCTATATATTAATGCTCATATGCACACTTAGCTGCAGTGCTAGTTTTTATTTGATAACTTATACAATTTCCCAAAATACATTGTAACGCTAGAGAATCTGGTACGTCATATGTAAAAAAAACTGTTAAGACTTAAGTGTTGGTTATATTGAAATATTATCACTGAGAATACACTCTATATACGTACAAAAGGTGTCGTTTACAATCAAAAATAGTCTTGCTACAAGGCAGATCAAAATCGTGAAGCATTAGACTTTATTTTCAAATAGAAAATTGCCTGCAGTACAAGCCTTAAATTCTGCAGTACGTACTTTTCATCGATTGTTGATATTATCATTTGACAAACAAATTGGTTGTTGCTTTGGTTTATTTCCAATAGCTATTAGCTCATAAAAAATGTCGAAGAAATGAAATGGAAATATTTCTTTTTCCAATATCGAAGCGCATTGAAAACAAAACAAATTAGCACCGAAGGCATAGTTTTCTAGAAATCTAGGAAATGTTCTGAAACAATAATACTCAGCGCTCAAATCGGAATATTATCAAATGCTTCTCATATGGTAGTATGTGGTGATGTTAGTCAATTTGAATGATCACGAGTTTTGAACCAGTTTCAATATTGAAATTTGTTGAGCTAAGGCTCTTCATATGAGTACCGGGTGATAAAAAAATAATCATTTTTAAGCATGTAATTAATATTTTTTCACTGATATTATTTACTGAAAATTTGGAAAATTTTCACAAATCATAATTATCAAATAAGCAAGAAGGATTTGACAATCAAATACACCTATAAATATATATGTTGTGCAATGACAACAAGTAAGAAAAATATAGTAGGTAAAATATACAAATATGAACAAATTAAAAAGAACTAAAAATGACAAAAGTGAAAAAAAAGCCAAGAGCTTAACGTTTCGGCCAGTGTGGCCTTCAACTCAGGGCAACCGAGCGGAAAATCGGAAAAAAAAACAGAGAAGGCTGACGTGTAACAGAAATTGCCTGTAAAATTATGCTAAATCCTGAATATTATTAAAATGATAATAACAATGATTTTTGTATTCTGTGCTATGCAAACGTGAAATTTGAGATAAAGAAGTAGGATAAATAATAGACTCTTTCTTACTGTGACATTCATTAAGTCCCAAGAAAACTGATGATTTTTTGTTCAAGGAACTGTCGTTGTTTTTTACATTTTGTGTATTATGATCTACTATACCAGTTTTACTTTTCAAAATACACAGACCTCTAATTATCAGAAAATGAGGAAACAAGTACGCAGGCTCCATTATTCTAGTTCTTGTCAAGGGACGAGACAATGAAGCTTCCACCATTCATAAATGATATATGTTGACTTTACAGGTTACGTTAAGACAGGATTTATTTACCTACAATACACGATTAACAGACATATAATCATGAATGGCTTTACGTCACGTACAAATGACCCCCAGTTTGGAACAAATGATATCTATGTCCAGAAGATGGCGTTTCCATCATATATTGAAGATCCCATGCTAACAGCAATCCAAGGGACGTTACCGTTGTTTTTTGTCCTTGCCTTCATCCTCTACGTGATCATGTTGACGAAAAATCTAGTGTATGAAAAAGAAATGAAATTAAAAGTAAGTGTGTACTTGTACTATAATTACTTATAATTAGCATTAGATCAAAGATTTTCTACAGGTTTCATTGATGTATAATATCTGACACAGATAGCTTAAGAAAAAATCATGTACATTGTAACATTTAAACAATGTAAACGGATTTTCATAGAGTATAATACTTTTAATGAGATGACAATGGCAACATAGGAAAATAGATTGCATTAGTATATAATTATAAATAACAATTTCTAATCACACCAGTGGAGCTGGCGTAGGGTACAATGAATATGAGAAAAAAATATGTGGTTGCGGGACACGGTATGCTTATAATATTTTTGATATCAAAATCTCTATTTTAGAGCTGCTTGTGTTTTAAGCTCACCTTGCTATGCCAGGGTAAGCTTTTGCCATCACTTTTCGTCCGTCGTCCGTCGTGATTTTTTTAATCTTCTCCTCTGAAACCACTGGGCTAATTGAATCCAAACTTGGCCTGGGTCATCACCAGGGTATGTAGTTTAAAAAGTTTGTTCGGTTTGTTCGAGGACCAAACAACATGGCTGTTGTTATTAAAGATAGGTCATATGGACAAATTCACTGTTATTAGGAAATACCTAAAAACCCGTTGCATATATAAAAAATTTGACAAAGTAAAATTTTTCAGAATGCCGAGATCTATCTGACCTTCAATTTCGAAGAAATAGGAAAATCCGTCTCAGAGTAACAGCCCTTTCCGTAAAATTTTTAAAACTTATTTAAATGCATTTTTTTATTTTTTATTTCAAAAAATGTAACTGACAGAGGTGAAGTGTAAATTAAAAAAAAATATTCAACATATCAAGATCTACATACTATGAAATTTTGATGAAAATCCAAACGCCTGTGTATGAGTTATTGAACGTTTTTCACCAAATATTTTTTTTCAATGGAAATAACCCATAAACCAACCATAGTTGGTTTATGGGTTATTTCCCTTTAAATTCTGTTTTCAAATCTTCTTTTGTTAACTTTTCTGTTTTAAGCTTTAGAGAAATTCCCTGCTATTACTGTATTAAAACAATTATTTCTTCCGTAATCAAGAGCAACAAAGTGTTTTTGTGCTTAAACAAAAGTGATTTATACCCAGCAAACTGATATTTTGCTGTCTCCTCATTTCAGCTGTCTGCCAAATGCGAATCTGTATCATAGTAGAAACAATGTATGCGACTCTTAGAATCATATTTTTGAGTATCGAAGACTGAATTCTACGATTGTTGAAAAGGCATGATAANCAATTTATGCATGACTGAATCTGTTAAAAAGAATGATTATAGTCCATTCCTGTTTACTGACATGTGCAACATGTGACAATGCTGCGCAACGAGGTGAGCTTAGCAGGCTGTGGCTGCTTTCTATGTTTGTATTCTGTGCTATGCAAAAGTGAAATTTCAGATAAAGAAGTAGGATAAATAATAGACTCTTTCTTACTGTGACATTCATTAAGTCCCAAGAAAATTAATGATTTTTTGTTCAAGAACTGTCGTTGTTTTTTACATTTTGTGTATTTTTACCTTTTGATTATGATCTACTATACCAGTTTTACTTTGCAAAATACACAGACCTCTAATTATCAGAAAATGAGGAAACAAGTAAGCAGGCTCTATTATTCTAGTTCTTGTCAAGGGACGAGACAATGAAGCTTCCACCATTCATAAATGATATATGTTGACTTTACAGGTTACGTTAAGACAGGATTCATTTACCTACAATACATGATTAACAGACATATAATCATGAATGGCTTTACGTCACGTACAAATGACCCCCAGATTGGAACAAATGATATCTATGTCCAGAAAATGGCGTTTCCATCATATATTGAAGATCCCATGCTAACAGCAATCCAAGGGACGTTACCGTTGTTTTTTGTCCTTGCCTTCATCCTCTACGTGATCATGTTGACGAAAAATCTAGTGTATGAAAAAGAAATGAAATTAAAAGTAAGTGTGTACTTGTACTATAATAACTTATAATTAGCATTAGATCAAATATTTTCTACAGGTTTCATTGATGTATAATATCTGACACAGATAGCTTAAGAAAAAATCATGTACATTGTAACATTTAAACAATGTAAACGGATTTTCATAGAGTATAATACCTTTAATGGCAACATAGGAAAATAGATTGCATTAGTATATAATTATAAATAACAATTTCTAATCACACCAGTGGAGCTGGCGTAGGGTACAATGAATAAGAGAAAAAATATTTTACACGTTTAGTTCCCACTGGTATGCTTATAATATTTTTGATATCAAAATCTCTATTATAGAGCTGCTTGTGTTTTAAGCTCACCTTGCTATGCCAGGGTAAGCTTTTGCCATCACTTTTCGTCCGTCGTCCGTCCGGCCGTCGTGATTTTTTTTAATCTTCTCCTCTGAAACCACTAGGCCAATTGAATCCAAACTTGGCCTGGGTCATCACCAGGGTATGTAGTTTAAAAAGTTTGTTCGGTTTGTTCGAGGACCAAACAACATGGCCGTTGTTATTAAAGATAGGTCATATGGGCAAATTCACTGTTATTAGGAAATACCTAAAACCCGTTGCATATATCAAAAATTTGACAAAGTAAAATTTTTCAGAATGCCGAGATCTATCTGCCCTTCAATTTCGAAGAAAATAGGTAAATCCGTCTCAGAGTAACAGCCCTTTCCGTAAAATTTTTAAAACTTATTTAAATGCATTTTTTTATTTTTTATTTAAAAAAATGTAACTGGCAGAGGTGAAGTGTAAATTAAAAAAAATATTCAACATATCAAGATCTACATAGTCTGAAATTTTGATGAAAATCCAAACGCCTGTGTACGAGTTATTGAACGTTTTTCACCAAATATTTTTTTTCAATTCCATATTGTTGGTTTATTGGTTATTTCCCTTTAAATTCTGTTTTCAAATCTTCTTTGGTTAACTTTTCTGTTTTAAGTTTTAGAGAAATTCCCTGCTATTACTGTATTAAAACAATTATTTCTTCCGTAATCAAGAGCAACAAAGTGTTTTTGTGCTTAACAAAAGTAATTTATACCCAGCAAACTGATATTTTGCTGTCTCTTCGTTTCAGCTGTCTGCCAAATGCGAATCTGTATCATAGTAGAAACAATGTATGCGACTCTTAGAATCATATTTTTGAGTATCGAAGACTGAATTCTACGATTGTTGAAAAGGCATGATAAACTAGGTCTTTCCAGAATAACTTTTCCCGATAGGGTTACATTAAGGGTATCAGAATCATAGAAAATATATACAACGCATGTATATGAACTGTATTTCAACACAAAAACATTTATCTGGTTGTTGCATGATGATTGTAAAGTGGATTTGAAGTCCCCTTTATAGATTTGTAGAATGCTTTGTTGTAGTTGTCTTCGGTGTCGTGGACATTTTCAGAAGTTGGCAGGTATAAAACCTGATGTAAATTTTGCCCATTTGAAATGATACAAAATCACAGAAGTGGGACATTTTAAATGATATGATTCTGGGAAAACTGTGTAGGTGGACAATATTTCATTGGACACTACTTGCTTCACAATTACAACTCTAGGGTAGTGCATTTCAGATGGTCCGTTTCATACACGACTCAAATTAAAATCTCGCGACATATACTACTCTATACTGAAAGAGAATATAGATCTACTGCTTTTTAAAGGCACACCTCATTATTTTCACGGAAAAGAATGCTAGTTGGTTTTCTTCACCAGGTAACATGGAAGTATTGTGAAATCTTCGGTCAAAAGGTAGAACAGCAGAAATTGATTATTTCCATGGTTTCACATATCATATATACATTTTGTATTGATTGGTTTTAAATTGAAAAAATATTATCATTTTTTGTTGTATTTTTATTAGTTTATCGATTAGCTCCTATGATATCATAATCATTTAACAAAGTTTTTATTTCTTTTCAATATTGTGATAATAAAGTAGAAAAATTATAATGTATTAAATACAACTAAAAAATTTGCTGATAACATTACATGTATTCTACAGTCCTCCCTATAAATAATATAAAATAAAGTAATTCTAATTTCAAAAGCATAGCCTAATTCGGTCAAAACTAATCTTCCTTAGAGTCTTGGAGTAACAAGTTATATAAATAAGTCCACCAAAAATCAGCGTATTCCAAACAGCAGTGTTAATTATCATCATTAGTCAATTTTACAAACAACTACAATATCAAAAGTTGAAGATGTCTTTTAAAATTCAAGTCCTATCCTACCCAACCCCGCCCCGATACATACAGACAAATTACTCTCACAGTGTATGAATCAGTAGACATTAAATGGGGGTAAATAACAAAACTGTCGACTAGAGTTTTCAAGAGACGAAGTCCATAACGTCCATGAGAAAAAAATTAATCTACTTCTTTCCATTTGTCCCCCTGAACAACTGAAAGTTCTCTTCTTTCAATTTTGATTCATATTTTTTTAACAATATTCCAGACTTTAAGGTGCCTTTCAGATTTCTTGCTATTTGTGTTTCTGCCCTTCTGTTTCATCAGCTCTACAACTTCTTGTGCCTTGATTTAAATTTCTCACTACTTTATTAAAAGGATAATTATTATTCACTATTAATAGAATGAAGAGTGTTTTGAAGCAGTTCGTAAAAGCATAAATAGACGAACAAGTTAAAATTCACAAGGCCTTGGAAAACAAAACAAACAGTATGTGTTTTGTTTTTCATGGCCCTTTGAGGACAGCAATGTTGAAGGTCTAGGCCAATCCCCACCTATATCTTTTATTTACATGTATATTTTACGTTTGACATAATATGCATGCATACTTTTACCTTTTATTGCAGTTCGACAAGATTTATTCATTCAATATGAGATATTTCCAGTTTTTTCTGTAGCGTCTATCCATATTCAGTAGTGTTTATGTTTTCTTGTCCTGTGTATTTCTGTTGTTTACATCTTTTTATCTCCGACTTTCATGTTCTTGTTCCCAATGTTCACATATGGTTTGTTTTTGTTAATGTATTACTAAAGACGGACATCCAAAAATTTTTATTTCTTAATTCTTCCTCTTTCTATGATCAATATCAATTTCGTCAGGGTGATAATTGGCTTGAGAGTGTAAACATTACCATAACAACTACACCCAAAACTTGTGATGTATATGTTACAATACAAATTGGAATCCAGGATGATGAGTACAAAATTCTGATTTCTACTGGGATAAATCAGAATTCTGATTTGTACTGAATTCAATCTAGTACAAATTTGGATTCTCATTTCTACTTGGAGAAATTGAGATACCCTGTTGTATACAAAGGGAATTGTGGACCCTATTGACTTAAACCAAAAGGAGAAAAATACTACAAAAATACAGTAGGCTGTAAATCCATACTATGACATATCATCATTTTGATGATCTTTTAATAAAATTTACGTTCATAAAGTTTAAAATATCGTTTATTTAAAGAAAAATATTTAGCCTCTCTATCCTTTGATACTGCAGGTTTTATGATGGTCAATAAGTTAGGGAAAAATTGCCTTTACAGTTTTGTGTTTGATATATTTTTTTCTTTGCTGGAAATTGTTCTAAAAATGTTTTATTCAGGTTGACATGCGATATATCTCGTTTACCTTTCCGAAGTTGTAACACTCATGCATGTAAGAAATTTTTGACTTAATAAAACTGTAGTACACCAACAGTATATTACACAATATCATGATGTTCTTGCCTCAACTAGATAGATAAAAAAATAAAATACATAAAACAAAATAATCTTAATCAAATGACTTTTCATAGCGATGATTCATCTAATTATCCCCTTTTCAGTAAGCATATGACCTTTTTCGTGTGGTTAGAGTGAAATAATTTTCATGTTTCACACGAATGAAATATTTGCTAGTAAAAAAGCAAAAAAAAAAAAAAAAACATCAAATAATGACTGAATAAAAAAAATCAAATGGTAGGATATTGTCTAAATGTTATACATTTTATATTTCTTCTAAAATAATTAAAAATATTTTAAGCTTTAAATTTCATTAATATCCAGAACCCTACTAAACAAAGAGTATTATTTTAAGTCATACTAGAAACTTAGTGGAACCCAGAACCCTCCTAGTACAAATCAGGATATCTCGATTTTTGCTAGCAAAAATGCCCCAGTAGTAACCAAAAATTCACTTTTATTAGGAGGATTCTGGATCCTACTGGATTTCAAATTGCAATGAAACGCACACACACACATATCATACTATACCTGTCCAATGGATAATATTGTGAGATATTATAAACATTTGATATTTACGTCTGATTTGTTAGAGATCTGCGCATAATTTGTAGTCCCCTCTCCGGATTGTGACATCTAAGCCAAAACCGTCTGCACCTACGTCCAGCACCATAGACCACGCGGCTACCTATGCTATTTCGGTAACCGGGTGATACCTCCTCGTAGGTTAATCTAGGATTGTAATGCAGTGTGTATATATATATATATAAACGCGTATATCATGCGTATCAACAAAATATTTTTTTTCCAAATTAACATTTTTTTAGGACAGAAAGCCTCCTTCAGAAAATTATTTTTCATCATTTTGGCAGCCAAAATATTTTTTTTTTCACATAAAATCAGCTCCAAAATTAAAAAAAAAACCATAGCCCCCCCTTCAAATTAAATGGTCGGTCCCTTATGGTATGATAAGAGGAGTCCTACAAAAAGACCTCGATGTGAAACAGCTATACATTTTGGTATATCCAATAAGTGCTATTTTAAGACGAGTTCTACATTGTGACACTACACGTAAATAACACCGTTTTAAATATAATGAGATAATAAATTACCTTTTCGTACAATAAAACAATCTATCGAACTACAAATATCATTTGTAGTTCAATTGTTCTTTTTCTGTTTAGATAAACATGATATATTTACAACACGATTTACCCTTAATAACCTGTACAACATTTCAGTACATCTTGAATACCATCCAGTAGTAGTTCACCAAATTTCTCAGAAAATATCAACTGACCAACTATCTAAATAATAGCAGATTTTTAAGGCGGAGCCCCTGGTATAGAAAAAGCCTCTACTTCATTCTAGCTTGCGTTAGACAGTCCCTTGTAAACGGGACAAACTCCCCGAAACACCACCAAGTAGATGATTCGCTGTCTTTGCTATTACTAACCTTTAGTCCCCAAATTCTGAGGGCATGTGGAGATAGCTAGCTTTTCCTCTAAAGACGTTAACTAGCTCTGTGCGAGTGGTACTAGATGATCTATTGCAAGGCCAAGTTTTTTTCTGCCTTACCGCTAACACTCCTCTTTTCCTGTGGCATCAGAATTTTCTATAGTTCCTAACACAGTAACTTCGGTATTTTGTTATATATGTTGTCAATGTGCCTAATTTATGGGCGTTAATTGAATATTAATGTCAAATCTTTATTAATCGGAGTAAATACACTGTCGAGTTCTACCAACATGTACCCCAGTTCTTGTTTATTGCATGTTATACAAAGTAGTTTATTATATTATTTTATTTAGGATAGTGTTGATATTGTGTTCGACCTTTATACTGATATCTCGTCTTACTTAAAAGGTAAACTCCTCGTGATACTTTATAATGTCTTCATGCTTTGTTGATGTAGGTTTATAATGTCTTCATGCTTTGGCGATGTAGGTTTATAATTTCTTCATGCTTTGGTGATGTAGGTTGTATAGTGGGTATTTTCCAATGTCATATCGTCTTTCCAAATCCAAATAAAGCACCACTCTTCGTCAGTTGATGTACTGATACATTGGTACAATATTCTACCAGGAAAAGACACGGTTAAAATATTCTGAACGGTATTAACATCAAAGCCAAGTATAATGTATAAGCCGAGAAAATATGTACTTAGTACTCGTGGTCCATTTACCCCTACGAAAGTTTCATTATAAACCTGCATTATTTTCTAAAAATTATTCATCGCATTTTAATTCTAGTAAGTTTCATTAATATCACAGTGCCTGTTGCACAAAAATCAATACCTCTTAGTTTACATATCCGCCAAAGTTAATGCCCAAGATATCAGGGTATGTACCAATTCAAGTTATCAGGGTATGTACCAGATGTAAAAAAGTGGATAACAGGAAACATCTACAATGGCCGAAAATTACAATCTTATGCCACAATCTGCCAGGGAACTACACAGGAAAAACACAAATAAGACAAAAGACAAGCATAAGCCACGATAGAAACGCGGGACAGCCAGACTTGCGCCAGCGGTAGGTTTAAACCGGTTTTTAGGTACCCAAACCTCCCTTTTATCTATTCCTTTATCAACTCAAGTTATCCGGGTATGTACAAACTCAAATTATCCCGGTATGTTGCAAGTCATGTTCTCTTGTTATGTTTGATGTAGATTTACTTGTATAATTTAATGTTGTTAATAGCTATGGTGCGTAATTGCCAACTTTTCCATTACCGTTTACTGTCTTTATATTGCTCTTGCCTGGATAAAATTTAAACTGTTCAACCGTTTATTTATATAATACTTTATAAAACTTGAGAGTTAATTTTAAGCGGTCGTTATCAGATGGTAATGACCGGTTTGCAAGTCATTATTATAGAGTGATAATGACCAGCCGTTATCATAAAGTTGCAAACCGGTCATAAACGCCTGATAATGACTGGTAAAAAAATTATTCAAAATAATAAATATTTGTCTTTGTCCATGATGTTTGTGATGCAGATTTGCTGTTGTGATATTTCTGTACAAACAACAAAATACCGAAGTTACCGTGAATATGCGAATTTGACAACTTACGTCTCTTCAGTGCAGATAGAATCAAAACATTTGAAAATCCATAAGCCGAAATATGTGTAAAAGCTGATAGAGAACAAATTACAAATAGGATCTAAAGAGAAAAGGCCATAATCAGCTAAGGACACAGCCATGCATGAGGGAGATACCCTTAAGTTTCAACTAAATTATCTTAATTTTAGATATTGCAAGTTTTCTTATAAAATCGGTTTTCGGGCCAGCAACGAAATACTAGCTTGATGAATACACTAGGGAACTAATGGTCAACCAGCAGAGGCATCGGCCAAGTGGTAATAAAAATACCTAAGTTACCGTGTATTTAGTTTCTGCACATTTCGACAACTTATGTCTCCTTTTTGTAGATAAAATCAAACATTTGTAAATCCATAAACCTAAATATATGTAAAATAGAATAAGAAACCTACAATGGCCGAAAAACATAGCCGCATGCCACAAAGTAAATAGGAACTGCACAAGAGAAAAAAACACAATAAAAATACAAAAGACAAACGCAAACAACGATAGGAAATCGGGACAGCCGGACTTGGTACCGGCACTAGCAAAAGCCAGCGGTAGGGTTAAACCGGTTTATGGGTACCCAAACGAGGGAACAAATCGTAATTTTGAAAGATGGGTCAAGGAGTGCTCGCCGCTAAATTGCCGGCTAGCTCAAGGAGCCTAGTCTGCTGGTAAAACACTGTCGAACTACGGAAGAAAAATCAAATTCAAAACTCCCAATGGGTTTGGTAAAGAATCATCATGTACATGTATTTCAGTAGACATCGGCAGTATCAGTGAGAGGCCAGTATGTGTGTAAAATCCTCAGGTCACTGGATCCCAAAGCTAATTAACGGACCCGTGCAGAATATCCTGTCGATATCCCCTATTGCGTAAAGAATGTAAGCTGATAGAGAACAAATTATCACCATATTTTAGAGGAAATCCCAAATCAGCTAAAGACAGAGCTATGCATGACGGAGATGCCCCTAAGTTTCAACAAGCCAGCACCGAAGTATTGTCTTAAGTCACTGATGACAAACAAAAAGGGAGTGGTATATCTATTATGGATGTTTAAGGGGTGTGGCCTTTAAAAGTCAATCAAATGAATTGAGTGATATGATGATTTATCATGATCAATTGTGCAATATAATGTTTTATTGATTAGGTACATTTCTTTACTTTATACATAGAAACAAAAGTACAAATATAATAATGTAAAATATCATCCCGCTCGCCAGAATATGAAGCATGGGGATCGTTCGCTGCGCTCACTCGCACCAGTGCTTCATATTCTGGCTCACGGGATGATATTTTACGATATACAGTTGTCAAACTCCAGATAACACATACGTCTCCCCATAAGATAATATGGAACACAAAGAAAACATTATTGCTGAAATAAACGCATTGTTCTGTGGTCTGTCAACTATGTTAGGCAAGGTCATCAGTGAAATATCCAATTATACCTACCGATTCAATACTTGGCACCTAGAGATAGATTCTGTTTCATCCAACCAATACGGACTTGGAGTCTTCAGGACATATTTGCACAACTTCTCCCCTGAACCATTGATATAACTTAATACAGGTACACATAATTAGCCAAATTTCCTTTATGAAAATTAGTGCTTAAAATTGGTATTAAGTGTGCATTGCATATTCATCATTTACAATTTCAGCTTCTAAATTCCTTTAATTTTTCTTAAATGTTAACAAAAAGCGATTGGACTCGTCAATAAAGCTTATTATACCCCACGCAACGAAGGAGGATCTAGATTTTTTTGACTGGTCCGTCAGTCATTCATTTCTTGAGTGTACATCATTTGCCTGGATAACTCCTCCAACAGTTTTTGAGGTAGGAAGTTTTTGCTTTGCAGGTTGATTGTCCATATATCAAAGATGTGCATACTGCATGGATTTTGATTTTGGGTATTTTTTTTTGCAAAAATACACATTATTAAACTTAGTCATTTTTATGCAAAAACTATTGCTTATGGGGTAAATCATTTGTCCATATAACTCCTCCTACAGTTTTTAAGACAAGAAGTTTATATCTTGCAGGTTGATTGTGCATATATCAAAGAGGGAGGCTTCTTTAATTTTGGTTTGTGATAATTTTTTTTTAGAAAAATACTTGTTTAACTTTGCCATTTTTATGTTAAATATTGCTTATGGAGAACATCATTTGTCGGATAACTCCTATGATATCCTATAGATATGAAGTTTTTATTTTACAGGATAATTTAGCAAATGTAAGAGATGTTCATGCACTACTTGTATTTGGATTTTTGTTAATTTCTTATTTAAGATTTAAATAATTCAGGGTTATCCTATTTGGGGGAGGGGGTGGGGTGGGCCTGTGGTATGTGGGCGTGCTCACTAAAGTTTTTGATCAACAATTTGCGTTAAAACAACCTGTTTTCAGACTTATTCATTGTTATTTCATGCCTCATGTCATGATGTAAAATAGTTGTGGAGCAAAAAAAAAAACATTTATTTTTTCTTATTCTAATAATGCTGAATGCTGACTATATATTATTACAAAAACATGATTACAATAAACACCTACAATGGCCAGGAACTACAATCACATGCCACAATTAACAAGCAGCCTGCACAGAAAAACAATAATAAAAACAAGAGACAAACATAAATAACGATAGGAAAATGACATTGTTTCTCATCAAGCTATGCAAGGACAAGTATCAATAACCCCAAAACAGTAAAAATGCATTTTTTTTACGAAAGTAAAATATTTTTTGAATGGGTTCTTCAAAATTATGGCATTAGTATGTCAGCAAATCTAAACTTCCCCTTTTCTGGTATCAGAAAGGTCAATTTTCTCCCGTTTACATAATCATTTCTCATCATCTTAATACTTTTCCACGTGTTTCACCTGCGACTGCGTTAATTCGACCTTTTGGTGCTAGTACTGTATCGATTTCATGCCATATTCCTAAAAGCTACAGACTTGTTACCATTTTTACATGTTCAAAGGAAACACATATTCCAATCTCTTAATTAGCTAAGTTTTAATGAAAAGGGTATTGATTTCCGCCGAGATTATCAGTTTTGCTACTTGGAAACTTCAACAAATTGTCACAAATGCCATTTACTTTCATCAAAGGATTTTACCTGGAAGAGTTAAAGAAATAAACATCAGAAATATGAAAATATTTGTAATCTTGTATGACGTACATATCGTCTCAGACATCATGGAGATAATAAAAGGATACTACGGAAATGCTGTAAAGGTTAAAAAATCTAACACTGATATATCCATTTATATACACTTGTATACGTAGGTACTTACATACAGGGCATACTTACTCAAATTCTGTCCAGATCCTGTTGTATAAAATATTTCACCGTAATATATAAAATTGCCATGATATATCGACATTTTAGCTTGCAGTATCCTTTCATACAATTTTTAGCCTAAACGAACGCGCTAGTTTTTTTTTAATGTTGCACCTTCAATAATTTAGTCTATTTGAAACCGACCATTTCTTATGAAATGTCTATACCAAGTCAGGACCATTACGGCTGACAATTCTCCGTCTTTTTTGCGCCTGCTTTGTATTTTAACCCTTTGGTTCCGGATTTTGACAATTCTGTTCGGTATTTTGTTATTACCCTCATTTTACAAAAAATACATGAAATCAATGAAAACTATAAATTTTGTTGATTTTCACCTTTGAATATTAAAATCAAGTGTTTGTCTTGCAGAATATAATTTCATACATATTCCAATCTGATGTATTGAAGGCTTTGACTGAACGAAAGAACTGAGGAACAAACAAAAGAAATATCTAATTAGAAAAGAGCTTTGACGTATATATTATTTGTTTTACGTAGTCATGGTCAAGAACTGCGAAGTTATTCTACACTTAACACACGCCTTTCCCTTCCAGTATCACATCTGAAGAAGAGCGTAATTAAATAACAGGAACCTTTCTTAAAGCACTGCAATATTCTGGGTAATTTTAAGATTGTAATTCCGAACTCAGAAATAAAGACTTGATAATAGAGCAACAAAAGAAAACAATGTTGTAAACAATTTCAAAGTAGCTTAAGAAGGCATACGTAAAAAATAATAAGAGCGTATTAAAGTGCAAAGTAAGACACAAGGAAATAATACGTGGAACGTACAGTGCTACAGTTTCCTCTTTCCAGTTACGTCAATTATGAGCCCAATACCCATTTGTGGCTAATATATTCTAACATCTGAACAGCAATGTTGTGTGGTTCATATAAGTTGTGCAATCAGACCCGACATTCTGAGGAGAGTTGATATATCCCTGAAGACTCATAGTCGACCACGTATTACAAATACAAAAAGCAAAATATCGGTTTTATAATCATATTTTCGATTGTTTTTACATAATTACAACGAATCGATACTGTTTTTATTACTTTTATGAATTGAAGCCATTAAATTTTAAAATTTAATTAGTATTTTAGTGTGTGGGAATTATTAAATGAATTTCTCAAATAGGAATTTGATTGTAATGGAACCGTGTTTGATTTTAATATTCAAAGGTAAAAATCAACAAAATTGATTTCATGTATTTTTTGTAAAGTTAAGAGACAGCAAACTATACTAAGTCACTTTATTACATGGATGTTCAATCAATCAAGGCAAAGAGTACTATGCTATAAGGATATGTAGTGTACAGTTTAACGTGTCAGAGTTCATATGAAAATATCCATGATATTTTTCAGATTTGTATTTTTGAACGGATTGGGTCAATGTACATTGTTTACTGTACAAAATTATCAAAATTATATGATATTGATGATTCTGGTTTTTCGTTTAATATTATAGTTAATGATATAAGATAAAATCCTCATGTCTGTTTGTTAACTTTCCCAATATTTGTTCCGTTAAATAGCTTTGATAGAGTAGTATGCTGGTGCATTGTGAACTCAAAGTATTGAGAACAGCTATACTGCTTTTTGTCATTACTGCGTATACTTGTGGTGATAGAACTACAGTGCATTTGTTGGTTTGTTAGTTTATTGGTATTTATTGGTAATTTGTATGAGTTTCCTTTATTCTCGTGAGGCGAATATTTTAAGTATTTGCTATAGCCCGAACACGAAAAAATAAAGACAAAAAGAATCACCGGCAACGTCTACTTTGTCAATCAGCGCATCAATAGAGACAAAGAAATGTAGTGACCTGAAAATTTTGCACACATACTGGCCTCTCACTGATACTGCCGATGTCTACTGAATTTTATGATGATTCTTGACCAAACCCTCCCGGAAGTTTTGAGTTTGATTTTTCTTCCGTAGTGCGACAGTGTTTTACCAGCAGACTAGACTCCTTGAGCTAGCCGGCAGTTTAGTGGCGAGCATCCCTTGACCCATCTTTCAAAATTACGTATTGTCTTTTTCTCTCCTTTCAAGATTGTGGTCATGGAGTTAGTAGTCTACCTGTATTGGGTTTTATTCGTATGTTTTTATACTATAGGGAAACGGGACAGATAAAGGGGAGGTTTGGGTACCCATAAACTGGTTTAACCCTACCGCTGGCTTTTGCTAGTGCCGGTACCAAGTCTGGCTGTCCCGAGTTCCTATCGTTGTCTACGTTTATCTTTTGTCTTATACGTTTTTTTCTTGTGTAGTTCCTTTGCAAATTTTCAGCCATTGTAGGTGTTTCCTGTTATCCATTTTTAACATCTACAAATACCGTTAGAGTCGTACAAATTCTTTAACTTATCAGTAATCAATTTCCCGATTTCTTCAAAATTGATTTCATTTTTCAAAATTTGTTTCATCAAATGATGTAGTTAATTACCGATAAAAAGAAAAATAGAAGTTTTGTATCTGATACTACAAATATTGTCTCCAATAATAGGATCGCCCACGAAGTGGGCTCTCCCATTATCTCGACAATATTTTTCGTAT
>MJUU01018518.1:37315-58347 GCA_002080025.1 Modiolus philippinarum | reverse complement strand
TAGACTCCCATAGACATAAAGTCACGGCAGATGGCGAAGGTGTGACAGATTTTTACATTTCTAAGACATTTGATATATATTTTTTATATTCGTATGTTGATTATACTATAGGGGAAGTGGATAGAGAAAGGGGGTTTGAGTACCCATAAACCGGTTTAACCCTGCCTCTGGCTTTCGCTAGTGCCGGTACCAAGTTCGGCTATCCCGAGTTCCTATCTTTGTTTATGTTTGTCTTTTGTCTTCATTGTTGGTTTTCTGGTGCAGTTTGCTTGTGATTTATTGCATGTGATTGTAGTTTTCGGCCATTGTAGGTGTTTACTGTTTTCCTGTTTAATTAAATTGGTTACAGTTTGTAAAGTAGGTTATCAGTTTGGTCCCTCATGTCCGTATGCTATATTGTTTTCATAGACTTCGTTTAGATTAATATCTGATGCATTCTAAAGCAATATATTTTTACCAAATGTAAACGAGTTAAATCGATCCTTTATTGAAAGGGGGCCTCAAAAAGATTGATCTCTTTGAATCGGTCTTTCTTCAAGTGCTAACTCTTCTTTCGAAAATGAAATTTAAATTGCATACATACATGTTTGTCTAAGATAGTTTGCATGACTATGGAGAATGGGGAAAATTACAAAAATACCGAGTAGAGTGGTCTAGAGCCAAAGTCCATGAGACAAAAAACAAAGCAGATGAAAACCACCGGCAAATTGTCGGACGCAATGGTCCTTACTTGGTACAGGGATTTCAAAAGAAATGATGGGTTAAACTAGTTTTATGGCTAGCCAAACCTCTCCTTCCATTGCGGTAGTGTCCGACAGCAACCCAGTAGCAAATGCCACCGAAAGGCCTCAGACAGCCATAAGAAACGACCATCCCAGCATCAACCAAAGAAGAGCCTGGACCGAAATGCATACATCTAGATAAGATCGAAAGTTTAACTGTATATTGTGAGAGTCTCGTTCTCAAAACGATCATCGGATCGATCTTGTACTTTCAAATGTATTTTTACATTGATTCAAATAAAGATCGATTCAAATGGAAGCAGTTGTAAACACGTCATAATACAACTTTTTTTTACACTATATCAATGTTAAAGGTATACGGTAGTGGGAAGAAGAAAAAAGTTGCTGTAGATAACACTAGCCTGAACATGTTTGAAGGTCAAATTACTGTCCTGTTGGGACATAATGGAGCAGGGAAGACCACCACCATGTCTATGTTGACAGGTAAGTTTGCTTCCGACGTTTAAACCTAACGTTAAGTCTGACATTAAGTGCTTCTCTGCAGTATTAACTTGTAAACATATAATGGTTATCTTCTAATAAGGATATTTGACATATTTCCATGTATTTTGTAACTGTATGTGCTAGTAAACCAAAAGGCAAAGTCTCCTTTTGTAAAAATTAAGTAAGAACCATTTCACTTTTCCCGCCATGCAGTATTTAAATTCTACATTGGGAAGTGTTGACTTAACAATGATGAACGAATGAGTGTTGTTTTATGCCATAGAGTAGTTTGCACATCAGAACGAGATGACTGTAAATGCACCGAACCATTATAATATAATTGGACGCCATGTAACTTCCACTGAAGGTCATGTGACCTACTCAATGCTGCATATATTTTCTAATGATATCATATGGTATTGATGTCAAAATGTGATATACATATTATTTAAGACTATCTTTGACCAAGCAATTAAGTTGCAATTTTTTTCTTATTATGAAAGGGTTTAGTATATTAACTGTTAAATGTAAAATGACTAAATGCATGTACCTATTCCTGATTATCTACAAAAACATAATTAAATCTTTATGAAGAAATTTATAAAGAACATAATGGAATGAACAGAGGTTCCAACTTTTAATTAATAACTACATATCGTCATTTTACGTCTCTCTGTTTTATTCTTCCTTTTCTTTATGATATTAATTCAATTATAGATATATCCATATGGGGGCGTATTGAATTTATACAAAACTAATATGATCATTAAAAAAGCAGGGTAAATAGCTGTATACCATAATGAATACAAAAGTACAGGCAAAGGATTCAACAACAACATGATATAATGATATAGCCATGAAGTCATAAGTCCGTGATTGAGTCGTCTTTAACCTCACGAGGAAAAAAAACTTAACTGTCAAAAGCCGAAATCTAAAGGACAGAAAGACATAGTATGTTCAAAATCACTGGAAATATTGTCAACCGCAATAGCCCTGACTTGGTACAGGCATTCAAAAGAAATTATGGATCAAACCGCTTTTATGGTGCGCCAAACCTCCTCTTCCACAGTGATAGTGTCCGATAGCAACTCAACAGCAATTGCTAAATGGTCGTAGAGAGGGAAAAGATGTTCATTCCAGTACTAAGTAAATAAAAAATCTTGAATCAGTTTGGACCAAATTTTCAAATTTTCCATTGGGGACTCGTATATTGAAGAACTTTTAAATGATCGTATGAGACTGAATTTTTGAAGCCTTCTGTGATAAGGCGGTCACCGAGGTAATTATACCTCATGAGACAACGGCAGTAGAATACCGAAGGATCAAAGGAACGAAATATACAAAAAATCGAAGTCGGAATGATTAGTGCTAGCTCTAGCAGTACGAATCAATTTCTCAGCAGGAGTGTTTTCAATATTTTTCTCCATGTCAGGAAAAAATGATAATATGGAATAATGTCGTCCTTTTTGTCGTTTGAACTGTTCTCACTTATTTCATGGCTTACCAAACTTTCCTTACCATAACGGTGTTGTCGGATAGTAATTCAACAATAATTTTGTTGTTGAAAGGTCGTAAACAATAAACAACGAAGAGAAATAAGTACCCCGGTACTTAGTAAAACTTGAAAGTTGACATGTTCATGATATTCTGTAAAAACACTTGTTGGATAACCATCCTGCAAGTTCACAGTTTGATATCTACAGTAAAGTTTATTGCCAACTTAAGGAATATATTGATGTCTAATGGTGGGAAATAATATTCCTACAAATTGAAGTCATTGAGATTAAGAAACAATTTCAAGTGCAACCAAAACAAGGCCTCTAGGAATAAAGGACTATAGAAACAAATAAGCTGTATTTAGCACGTTTATCAATATTATTCTTTATTGTGGTTAAATTATTCAGTTTTATATAATTGTAACATTAACATATTGAATAAAACAATGACAAAAATATGAATGTTACATTGAAACTTTTCATCATCAAGAATTTATACGATAACGTTATTTCTATGTATTGTTTACAGGTTTTATCCCGCCAACAAAAGGTACTGCTAAAATTAATTCCTATGATATAATCAAGGATATAGCAAATGTACGCCGTAGTCTTGGTTTATGTCCTCAACACAATATTCTGTTTGATACACTAAGTGTCAAGGAACATCTAGAGTTCTATGCTAAGGTAGGTTTTACTATTTCATTTTGTTTGCAATGTCTTAGGAATTCTGTATACTTATACAACTACTTTGTACGATCTAACACAAGTTTTATTTCAATTCATTAAAATTCCATGTCAATTAGTGAAAGAAAACCTGTGAACAAACTAAGAAAAGAGATCAGTTGTATCCAAGTAGTGAAAGTTATTTTTGATGACATCAAATTCTCATTTATATATTTTTTAATTGATTCAGGAGAACCATAATAACATTTTAACGTATAATCTTAGTTGAATGTTTTCTTTAAATTTTAGTTGAAAGGTTGTCCTAGTAATCAAATTGATAAAGAGGTTGCAGATACAATAAAGATCATTGGTTTAGAAGAGAAAACACACAGATACTCTATGACTTTATCTGGAGGACAAAAACGGAAACTATCAGTAGGAATAGCCTTAATTGCAGGATCAAAGGTATATTTGAAATGTTTTGATCTACTTACAATCCTTTATTGTTTTCTATGAAATGTTAAATGGATAATGTAATGGTGCATGTTAGCAGTTTTGAAAAAGTAATATTACATTTGAATATAGCAATATTTAATTTTTAATCAGTAATGATAAATGGAAAAGTTTTATACAAACAGATAAGGCCCTTAGATATAGTCTAGCTGGCAGTGTCTGTTATTCTTCTACCTTTCCCATCCTGTTTATTTTGATTAACAAGTTACCAGTAGTACTTAAACTTATCTGTCAAACCTTTGTGCTTTTATATAGATGCAAGGAGGAAACAGGAAAGGTTTTTATACCCGCTTCAATTATAGCAATGGTTTGTGTCTGGCTATCCCGAATGTATTACTGTTAAAAATACATGATTATTGTCTGTGCTCAATATTTGTGTTGATGCTTTTGTGGTGATTTAGGATGGATATCACGATCTTGTGAACTGCTATGGGATATCTGTTTGCCAGATGACAACAGATATTTTCCTTTAAATTTTTTTTCCTCTGCTGGATTTCAAATTTGACTTCATTACACGAACTGACTTGTTCAACAGATGTCTTATAAGAAATACAGGCTTACTCTGTCGGTGTACCTGATTTTTCTTCACTGGATATGATAACATTACCGGAATTGAAATGTTTAACATAACGGATGCAGAAGATGCTTACTCTTCCAGTGCACCTAATCGTACCCAGGATTTAAGTGGGCCTCGGTGATGTTCATTTGTGTCTTGGTCCCCATTCTTCTTTTCTGTGCTGTGCTCATGTTATTTTTATGTATTTCCAATGTTTTTATAGTCTTGGGATTTTTTTTTTGTTAAAAATTATATGAATTTTTGTCGAGCCTTCGATAGTCGAAAAAAAAGCGAGACTAGGTATGGTGATTCCGGTGGCGGTTGTGGTTTCCACAATTGTTAAAGTTTTTTCTTGGACATCAACCACCCGAACTAGCCTATTAATATTTGTTATGCAGTTGCATTAGCATCAGTGCAGCTCAGTTTCAGTGGCGTTTTATGTCTATGCCCCACAGTCATGCAACACTGACCTCGAAATTTTGAATTTTTTTTTTTCAAATGTTTATTTTTTTTCTCCTGTCTGTTTAGCATCAACCACTCTTAGTTGCGCATTGATATTTGGTATGCAGTTGCATTAGCACCAGTACAGATCAGTTTCAGCGGCGTTTTATGTCCATGCCCCCACAGTCATGCTCAAGTGACTTGAAATTTTGCACTGTTTATCAATGTTTAAATTTGTTCTTGGGTCCGTAAAACATCAACCACTCATTGTAGCCCATTGATTACATTATCATGATTGAGATCAGTTTCAGCAGCGTTTAATGTCTATGACCCTGCAGTCATGCTCCACTGACTTTGAAATTTTGCATCCACTCGATATTTGACATGCAGTTGCATCGTGGGATTATACACGCTTAGATGGTGGGCTTGACCCCTCTATCATGCTTGATCAATCATATGAAGATTTTAGCAAGCAGGCAGTGCACACATATTAAGACCTACATTTTGTTTTCATTGCTGCTGTTGAAGATCAATGTGCAGATTCATGCGATTCATGGGTAAGGCGAGACATATTCTGTGTCAACAGTTTATTTTTGTTAAATTGATAATAAGATAATTTACAACATGAAAATGATGTTTAAGGTTGTTATTCTGGATGAACCCACATCGGGAATGGACCCAGCAGCCAGAAGGCAGACTTGGGATGTCTTACAAAAGTTTAGAAAGGATAGAACACTCGTTCTTACAACACATTTTATGGACGAAGCTGACTTACTAGGGGATCGAATTGCTATAATGGCGGATGGTGTCGTAAAATGTTGTGGAACATCACATTTCTTGAAGAAAACATACGGTAAGACTTTCAGAAAAGGTATCTTTATGGCAACGTTTTCATTTGAATTGGGATGGAACACGACAAAAACTTAAGAGAAGCATATTTAACTATATATCTTGATCTCATATATGCGTATGTTTAGATGTGTTTAAAGCAAATTTGTATTATCAACTAGACAATACACCGGTAGGGATATGAGAAGAAAACTTGCATTTGCCACTCCCTTCATATATTCTATGATAACCATCACGAATTAGATGACCTGCAAATGTAAGAGTCTGATGTCGTCTCATCTTCACTATTTGACATGAGTTGTTCCTGGCAACTATTTACTTTGGACTTCCCATTTCTTAATTTTCTCGAATGCACTTTAGATGCATGTACAATAAGAAATTCTTAACCTGTCACTGCATTATTAAACAAGTTCATGTGAACATATTGATATTATATGTAAGATTTGTATCGGTTAAATGGAGTATGAGGCTGGAATACTGTCATGGTTCTCTCCCCTGTAATTTAGAAATTGAACTTTCAAAGAATTAAAGTTAACGGATTATCATTGAGAAATTACATTTCTCTTCAAGAATACGAACTGTAAGTTAGCAGGATGTGTTTGCAACCTTTACTTTGCTACAAATTCCCTGTGTCAATAATTCAATGCTTTTAATTATTATCATGCAGTAAAGTATGCATGTACTTGCATAGAATCTAAGTAAAAAATCCTGTTTTGATTGTTTTGCACTTTAATTTATAGCCACTTTATGTATTCACGTTATCTTTTTATCTTTCCTTCGTATTGTCTTTCACTGTATTTGTTTAAAATTTAGCGTTGTCCGAATGAAAGTTTTAAATTGACATAAAGGGTTAATAAAATGTTTATGTTTAAATACATATGCATATAATGTTGGGACATCATAAAATCAGAGATATGCATAAGATAAGCTGTAAATATGAGTTATACTTTTTCTCATAATAGGAGCTGGATATCATTTGGTAATGGTAAAGAACCAATCTTGTAATGTTGATATGGTGAGTAAGGTTGTTCAATCCCATGTACCAACAGCGACTTTAGAAAGTGACATCAGTGCTGAACTGTCTTATTTATTACCGTTTGATGAATCCAGTAAGTTTGAGAACTTATTTAGAGAAATAGAAGAAAGACGTTCACAGCTTGGACTGAACAGTTTTGGAACAACAGCAACTACAATGGAAGAAGTTTTTCTGAAGTAAGTTTTATAAAGCAACTTTGATTTTTATTCATACTTCCGTTTATTTCTGGAGGAACGAGGTTCTTCTCTGGGTCTTTTTAAAAGGGGGTTACAGTTAAGCAATCTTTAAATTGTACTTGTCAGTAGATTAAAAATTACTACCACTTGGACGAATGGATTTTATTAACGAACTGAGCGTGAATTAAACATTAATACAGAGCATTTCAATTTTATGATTACAACAAAATCGTGTATTTTTAGGCTCTAAACCATTTTAAGTTCTAGGAAGTCAAATTTTAGTTCGGATTTCATGGAGTCTGTAGATAAGGACCTAGGTTTTTTGGATGTATTTTTCCTAAGAGTAACGAAGAGAGAATTGTCATATAGCATCTTCATTGTAAGTATTTTCCGCTTGCGTATAAAGAAAAACAATTACAGTTGTTTCCTACCAATAATTTTTGCATGTTTATGTAAAGTACTTCATTATTTGCTTGTTACGAAATATGAAATGAAAGGAAATGGGGTAAATGTCAAGGAGACAACATCCCACCTCAAGGTTAAAACGACCCAAAACAAAACATCTAGGGGTCGTCGTACGGTCTTCAACACAATGAACCTCACACCATATAGCAAGCCCTAAATGGCACCCCCCCAAAAAAAACAAAAAAAGTTAAATAAATCAATGGAAACAAACCACAATTATAACCCGGATATCAAGAAACTAAAATCTTTTTATAATTTTATTACAGGGTTGGGGCAGCTGATACAGAAGATAACGATGACGGTAAAGCAAAGAATGGGGATGTTGAAGTAGTTTTCCAGAATAAAGCATTTGTTCCAGATAAAATGTCATTAGAGTCAGTCAATGGACAAGGACCTGTAGTTGCAGCTAGTACCTTACCTCCAATAAAAGGACAGTATGGAGGAGCAAATCAAAACTTACCGAAAGTTCCCTCTCAAAATGGAACTTTCACTGGTAGGCATAATTAAGTCGTTTCTAATTGCGTTGTACATTAAGAAAGGAATAAATGCACAACAAAATCTTGAACTTTTAAATTTCCACTGAACATAGATCTTGTTCTGTTATGTAAAGAATATCTACTGAAGTAAAATGCTAGTAAATAGAAATTTGATCTACAGGTATGCAGGGTAGTTAACGCTACTTTTATGAGATTTTAGCCACAATTTACCTATATAAAGAATTATTCTACAGTTTTGATTATGTTGATTCTCATTAATTACATATTTGTTGACAATACTTATATTTTATGATTCATATAAATCTAGATGCTACATAGAGCACTCACAGTCGCGCAATATTTGGATGGCAGTTGTTATTTCTAAAAAATACATTTTTTGTTGCAGCATTTAATGAAAATGTGAAGAAAAACAGTGGAATAACTTTAACAGCTCAACAGTTTTATGGCATGTTCGTGAAGAAGGTGATCCATACATGGAGGAATCGTGTTGTTACAGCTGTTCAGTTGATAATGCCAGTCTTGTTTACAATATTTGGTCTCCTCATAGAAGAATCGATTCCGGGTTCCACAGCTGATCCTGCTTTAACACTGGACATGTCTCAGTTTGGGTCTGGGTTAACAGCTTACTATGACGATGGCGTAACTCCAGCTGCACAAGAAACAGCTGTTGCCACTAGATACTCCACTATCATCACATCTAGTGGATATTCAGCAGTTGACGCAGCAGCTACAACCAATATAAGCACATACCTCATGGGTAGGGCAACATCAGTAGGAGTTTCAACTTTTAACACAAAACACGTCATCGGAGCATATTTTGAGGGAGATATATGGACAGCATACTTCAATGGCCAGCCATTCCATACTCCAGGCATTGCCTTGGCATATTTGATGAACGCTGTTTTGAGATATGCAATGGACAGTGATTCTTATTCGATAACCACAACAAATGCTCCTTTTAAACTTACAATCGAGGAAGACAGCCGGGCTACATTTTTTACATACATGGGAACCGCATTCTCATTAGCATTTGAAATCGTCTTTGGAATGGCATTTCTGACAGCAACATTTGTAATCTTTTTGATTAAGGAACGCTCCTCCGGTGCAAAGCATTTGCAAAAAGTTAGTGGGGTTGGATCCATTGCTTTTTGGGCATCGAATTTTGTTTGGGATTTCATAAACTATATGATTCCAGTTTTGTTAATATTGGTAGTTTTTGCAGCGTTTCAGACAGAGGCGTTTGTTGCCGACGGTCGATTAGGAATAGTATTCCTAATATTCCTGTTGTATGCCTGGAGTTTCCTACCATTGACATATATTGTCAGCTTCATATTTTCAACAGCTCCATCTGGAATGGTTGCCATGACGATGATAAACATAATTGTTGGTAAATATATTTATTTATTTTGCATTTTTCTTGGAATTTATCTCATTTTGATGCTGCTTTCAATATTTTAGCATTTAATACATTTAAAATGGTAAGATGAATTGTTTTAGAGAGGACATTTACAGATTTTGTACAGGTAATCCGCTTCCGTTATAAAATTTAGAAATGAAACTAACAATTTAACAAAACAACTAAACCGAGAACACATGCTTGCACGAATATCAATTCACACGAAGAACAGTTATTCCTGATAATCTTTTGTCCAAATTGAGTTCCTAATTGTCAGTATTTTCAAGTATACCTTACAAATCTTCAAACCTGAAAGTTCAATACATGGCGATAAATTTTCTGTATTCGAGTGCCCATAATAATATTTATCTATGTCTATAAAGCTATGAAATACTTGCATTTCAGAATTACGGAGTTGTGTCAGCTTTAATTTGTTTAAGTAGTAGCTCTTGCACGTCAATTTGATTTTCCATTGATGTGACTAACAATATACGAACGAGCTACTTTATTAAGTAGAATGGTTCAAGTCCATTCCCCCTTACTGACATGTCGAACATGTGACAAGGATGTTCAACGAGGTGAGCTCAGCAGGCTTTGAATATCTAAACTGTTAATTATGTTTTTTTTTTTTACACAAATGAATTCATGAGACAAAATTTACATAGATAAGTAGTTAAATATGATGATATTCTTCAAATAAAATCAACGTCTTCAACATATAGAAATTTACCGAAATAGTATAAATTATTGCCATTTCCGGCCAACAAAAATTTCGACAATGAACTGAATCATTGCTCAATTTTAATGGAATGTTCTTTACAAAGAGCAGGCTGTAAAGAGAATAACTACGTTTAAAGGATGACACAGCTCCCCAGCTTAGTAATGTAGGATTTGTCTCCAGCATTAAATACTTTATTCTGTATTTTATAGGTCTTGCTACTCTGATTGCGATATTTGTTCTTAAAATCCCAGGATTAAACACATATTCTGTTGCTGAATCATTGGATTATGTGTTTGCAATTCTGTTTCCTAATTATTGTGTGGGATCATCATTAATGAATATGTACGTCAACTGGGGATATCTAAAAGCATGTGGAGAAAGTGGGAATCCTGCTGCTTGTCAGCCAAGTATGTATTGTATTATACAGAAATCAGCGGTAGCGTTTCATCATTTGTATTATTGTATTAGTTTCATAATTAAACTTCAATAGAAATCAAATCAGGCAAATTTTGACTTTCTGAAATGAAATTTATCAGCTATATTTAAAATCAAACAATATTGTCGTAATGATGAAGAAAGTGGCAATACAATAATAGTAATGTGATAAAGCAATTGGTTTGCCTCGTTTGTTTTGTTTTTCTAGTTCAGGCCGATAAGTCTTTGATGCTTACCCTTGTTTTATCATTTCATTCGGTCATTTTGAAAAGTATTTGATACACAAAATGTTTGGACAACTGGCATGAAGCAAACTAAAGATGGTATGAAGGATAAATTGCCATTAGATTTTTCACAGCTATATAGTTTAAAAAAAGGCTAGTCAGTGTACAAAAACTGACATCCTCTAACTTTGTTAAAATTAAACTGAAAAAAAAGATAAAATAATAATCGATTAAATTTGATCGTATCATAATTTCTTAACATTTCTGATATTTTAAGTCTGAAATCATGTAATTTGTGCATTGTAAAACTTGTTTATCAAAAATTATATTTAAGGCTGTGATCCAAAGTCGACAACATGCTTCCCAAACACATCAAATTATTTGGACATCACGTATCCTGGCATTGGCTTGTACATCATATTCTTGTGTATACAAGGACTGGTATATTTTACTATTCTCTTCATGATTGAAGGAAACGTATTTAGTCGATGCATGTACACTATCCAAAATGGAAAACAAGCCTCAGTGTCGGACATGAACGAATCATCTATCGATGGAAAGCCAGATGACGATGATGTTTCTGAAGAAAAGAAGCGTATTAATTCAAATTCAGTTACACATTTGATGGAAACAGATTCAGTTATCATTAAGAATTTGACGAAGTACTATGGCAGATTCCGCGCTGTGAATGGGATTAGTATTGGTATTGCTCCGAACGAATGCTTTGGATTACTTGGACAAAACGGTGCTGGGAAAACAACTACATTTAAAATGCTGACTGGCGATGTTCCTCTCACGAAAGGAAATGCATTCTTAAATAAATATGACATCAAACAACACATTCGACAGGTTCAGCAAAATCTTGGGTATTGTCCACAATTTGATGCCATGATAGACCAGATGACGGGGAGGGAAACGTTAAGAATGTACGCACGTCTGCGCGGTGTACAGGAGAATCAGATTGATGGTGTAATTAATGACTTAATGGATGTCATGATGCTTAAGAAGTATGCTGATCGCCCGGTTGGAACGTATAGGTAAGATTATAAGGAAGATGGGTTTAAAAAGTGAAAGTTGTTCTTGTAACTCTTACTTTAAAAAAAAGATAATTTATTATGTCTGTTATCAATGTATATCTTGAAATTAAAGATAATTACTTTTACATAAATGTAAAAATAAAGTGATATGGAGTAAATGTACATGGGACAAAATCCCCATAAATACATGGTAAGGTCAAGGAAATGGAACAACGCTTTCATTGTTGTTCTTCATCATTTAAATACTCAAATCACAGCTCTAGCTTGAAGAAAAAAAAATGCTGAGCTTAAGACATAAGCAACTGATGCAATGTGGTGAAATTTTTAAAAATTACTTATTTCAAGTTGATTCAATACCAGGTTCAACCTTAACACACGTGTTAAAAAGATATTTCTCTATTCTCTATAGTTGCCAAAAAGCAATAACATTTAGTGCAGCAACGGCAGTAGAATACCGAAGGAACAAAGGAGTGAAATTTACAAAAATCGAAGTCCAAAGACATGGCCAAAACGAGAACACAGAAAACAATGACTTTAGACAGATACAAAGCACAGAAATCACAACATTCAAAACAAAGGTACTCACAAACGGTATCAAACACACACACAATTAAATGCTTAATATATTTACTTTGATGTTATAAAAATAAAGGTAGATATAGGCACTGTTTTATGGTGCATTCGATTTCGCGTTTGAAAAATAAGAATCCGATACTGTCTTTTATGCTTACAAATAGACTTCTTAAGCAATGGTACATTACCGAAAACTTAAAGTCATCACTACAGAAGTTTTACGGCCGACATCACGTCCTTGTGGATCGTTACGGGATATCTGTTTCCCAGATGACAACAGATCTTTCCCTCTACAACTAAAGTTTGTTTTTCCTCTATCGGATTTGACTTTACTACCGGAGTTGACATGTTCAACACAGCAGGTGTCTTAAAAGAAGCAGGAGATGCATACTCTACCGGTAGACCTGATCTCGCCCATGGTTTTTATTGGATCCGTGTTGTTCATCTCCATGTGTGTCTTCATTTTTCTTTTTTGTCCCGTACTCAAGTGGTGTCCTTGTTTCTAAGTGTTTCCGATGTTGCCTTTGTCCATGGATTGTTCCTTCTTTTGACTGACGGTTCGGTTCTCATTTACTTTTGATAGTTTGTCCTGTGTAACCCCATTTTTCTCGGATAAAAATGTCATAGTTTGTCACCGTTGCAACGAATTAGCTCTCTTTTCTCCTACATAATGTTTATTGGGGAAATGGTAAAATATTTATCTCAAAACTAAGGTAATTTTGTTATTACTCCAATTTTACCATGTAGTTCCGGTTATAAACTTTTTTATTTACATAGATATAACAATCATATATCAAAGTTCGTCTTCGTTGCGCTAAAGAATGCCTTTCAATTTTTTCCCCATGTATTCAAGGGGAAAATTACTAAATAGAGCAAGCTCCATCCTTAATTCTGAAAGAAAACAACCACTGTTACCGTTACATTTTATTGCAGATTTTATATAATTTGCAAATTCTGCCAGTTTTTATCATATCTTTGTTGTAAAGTTAATAGAAAAATAAATGCGTTGTCTCATTGCCTATGTAAATATAACGATGTATTATTTACTCAACTTATGAATTATGCGTAGGTAAAACATGTTTTTCTTTTAATTTTTGAATGAATATTTTATGGTTGTATTGAAGGGAAGACCCAACCAAGCTTAAGATTTGTAGTGGTTTGAATTTTAAGCATTAAGTATTTTAATATCTACATTTTCAGACGTACTTTAAGCAGTTTTTGAAATTTTTACTCTTCCGTTTTCTCTGGAGGATAAACAAAAGGTGCTGTTTGCACATATTTTTTTGGTAGGATGAGGAATCGATTTGGTGAATTGGATAGACTTTTCTTTTAAATTTCTTTGATATAGAATATTTAATATATAAAGTTTTGTGTAAAAACATATGTGGAAATAAGCATAAATTATCATACTTAATTCTAGTAATTTAAACAGAAATACAATGATGGTCCGAATAGTAAATATTTCAGATTTTACTCAGAAATATGTGTTTTCAAGCAGTGCCGATTAAAAGTTTAGTCATAAGGGTTTTTTAATCAAAAATTAGAACATAACCATATTTGTAAAAACAAAGTATATACACATAACACATTTTGGAAAAATACATCATTTTTCTAAATACAAAAAATACCGTATTTCAAAGGAGTAACCTGTCATCAGCAGCATTAAAATCAAATAATACGGAAAGCCATATTCCAAAAGAAGTCCAAAAAGAAGTTCTCATTTCCAAAAAATATCGAAATAAGAAGCCAAATCCAGTACCGTCCAAGGACATTCACCGAGTGCAACACAAGGAATGAAGCCTCAGTATTTCTAAGTGGTTTCTAAAATTAGATTAAAATATAGGTGAATTAAGCGCTATAAATTATACCTTTAAAATTGTTAAAAAAGAAAGAAACACCTTAAGGTCCGTTTGCATATTTTATTTTGTTTTAATATCAATTGTGAAAATATTTCATTTAATACACTGGTTGCATAATTGACTGTTGAGAGGTAATCAAAAATGAATATTTTAATAGCTGTGTGAAAATTGTAACCCTTGAAGTTTTAGACATACGAACACTATATTGCATTTTGTTATTTGATTCATTGGCATGGACACTATAATATAAATATAGTTATCTTCTTATTTATTTTTTTGCTTTATATGCATAGCTCACACCAGGACTGATTTTGATTTTCCTTACACGCTGTACTATCCTTGCTACAAAGCCCCGTCTTGTTGGTTTTGGGTTGCATGTTGAGTATCTTTGATAATTTTATATCTTTATCATTTCTTAACTCCTTTTGGTGATAGGTCTTGTCAATATTTTGATTTAATCTTAACTGATGAGACACAAAATGTCAAAATGGCACCTGTTTTATGATCTGAATATTTGTTATTGTATTGTATAATCTATTTGTTTACGGTGTCGTCAACTGTCTAAATAAATTTTTATTGTGATGCATTAATTGAACCATCTGTCAAAATTACGTTTTGTATCGCTCCTTTTTCAAGATAGTGACTTTGGAATTAGTAGCCTACCTGTATTTGGTTTTATTCGTATGATTTAAAGGGATAGAGAAAAGGGGGGTTTGGGTACCCATAACCCGGTTTACCCTTACCGCTGGTCTTCGATAGTGCCGGTACCAAATTTGACTACACCGAGTTCATGTCGTTGTTGACGCCTTTTGTCTTTCATTTGTCTTTTTTCTCGTGCAGTTTCCTTGTCAATTGTGGCTTGTGATTGTTATTTATGTGTTTCCGGTTATCTTCTCTTCTTCAGTTATAGCTTAGATGCTCAATTACTCGTCTTGTAATTTTGAGTTCATTAAAAATAACAATGAGTTTCAAACACGAAAATATTTCAGAAGAAGATTTGAACAGATTTATCACATGATTTTAGTGTTCCAGTGAATATACCTGCAAACTACGAAAGAAAAACCACCAGATATGTAGTAGAAAAATTCCTATCACGACAAATCACCGTTTTACCTCTATAATCAAGGTCTGAATGACCAGAATTATTCCATATTCGGAAATTTTTAAAACACATATTCAGTCCATATATGGAAGCCAAATGACCAAATATTCTACCCTAAATGGCCATTTTCGAAGTTCTAGGACCGAGTTGTGACGAGCTTACGTACACTCGTTTGAACTCAATAAATGATAAGATTTTTTTTTATGAATCAACAACAATATCCGTGACGAAACATCACAAATGGCGTGACGTCACAATGGAAAATATTTTAAAACAGGCAAGGACTTGGCTTATGAATTAAAGGTTGCGAGACATCGAAGATCATAATTTGCGGAGGAAATAGCTACTCATTAAGATCGATATACCTTTCACTCATGTAGGAAATTCGTCTCCTTTGCTTCACTCGAGAAAAAAACGGAACTTCTAACATTCATGAAAAATATCACAATCTTTTATGAAAAATATCACAATCTTTTATCCACTATCTTATGTGATGGTATTAGTCTGTACCATATACGGTTCGATTTGTAAAGAAGCAAACAAAAAAATTCAGGAAAGGATTTGGTAAATTATGGCAATCATAGAAAAGAGTTGATAAAAGATAATCTGTTGCTTAGTAATGAGGCTATTAGGCTTCCCTGGTAGGTTGGGGAATGTGATTGTAATTTTCGGTCATTGTAAGTATTTCCTGTTATCTTTTCTACATTTATTTAGATATCCATTTCCAGTTTTCAAGCTATTTGTTTCTTTTGGCTCGTTTTGATGTAAACTTTCACTAATATGCCATTGTATTTTTGGACTCTTCTACCTTTCCTATGAAGTTGGGCGAAAGGTGCAAACAAACAAATAAAAAAAATTTGTTTAATTAAAACCCGATTTCAACGGGATTCTTCTCATATAAACAATATATCTACATGTTTTTCATTGGGCTTAATATTTCCAAGCTATTAGGGAAAAAACACTTTATAACAAAGTATTCAAAAAATTTATTTGTTTACGTGTTACCAACTGGACTTCTAACTTTGGGTTCCAGTTGATACAAGATTATGGACGTTGACCGACAGTTTTTGTTTTGAATTCCTGACTATTTACCGAGCTGTCAGTGCGAGGGCGAATGGCAGTGGTGAATGTGGTGTTATTTTACCTTATTGATAACTTCGTAATTTTGTTTGAACACTCATACAAATGTAAACTTGAACAGTGTGCTGCTGTCTTATCTTGAAGCGCGTTGTTATGTCCTCTTTTGTACCTTTACAAGATGTGTCTCTTTAATATATTTCAAAATTACTCGTAGTGGTGGCAATAAAAGAAAATTGAGTACTGCAATGGCTTTGATCGGTGATCCTCCATTTATATTTCTTGATGAACCTACTACCGGAATGGACCCCGGAGCCAGACGACAATTGTGGAATGTTTTGTCTCAAGTTCGGGCAAGTGGGAGAACATTAATTCTCACATCTCACAGGTGAGCAAATTATATAAAAAGGATTTTTAAATGAATTGATAATACAGATGTATGAAACAATTGTAACTAATTCAAATTTGACATTTTAAGGAGGCTCACTCCTGATGCTGTTTATATCAAGGATTTCTGGAAACCTATTTTATTTAATTAAGCACTGTAAACTTAATGAAATGGTGAAAAGAAATAAATGGGTCCGTGTACTTTAAACGGAGATAGATGTCATAAAAATTTAGCAAGAAATGAATTTCCCAAGATTTTCCTTTAATTTAACATTAGGACTATTTTTTGTCTAGAAGCCAGGAAGTTATATCAAGAATTTATGAAAACTTCTCAGGTGTCTCAATATGACCTATAGAGGACATTCATAAAATAAAAAGTGGGGGTCCATGTGCAAAATTCTTTAAGCCATTGAATTGAAGAAAACCAGAGGAGTTCCGAAATCTGACACAAATTCAAAAATGTGATGAGTGAGCCACCTTAACAAAGAACTGTATTAAAATATATAAAATGAAAATAAAAGCAAAAAATAAAGAAACGTTTTCCTCGAGAGTGGAGTACAGGGAGTTGTTCAAGGTGGTAAATTGAAGGAGTAGTTGTTAGTGTTTGAAGGATTTTGATCTGTCAGTGACATTAGCTATATCTGTATGACCGTTTCATGTCTTTCAGTTCATTCACTCTTTGTGTTCATTCACTGATTTCTTATGTCTTACTTTTGATGCACTCTTCTACCATCCACAGATTTTTACTCCTCGCCTGACTTTATTGGGCATTGTGTCGCAAACAGATTAACTTAATGGCAAGATAGTGTATTATCTTGGTGTTTCATTAGTGGTTGTTTCCTTTTTATGCCCCGCCCACGAATGTGGAAGGGTCATATAGTGTTACCCTTGTCCGTTCTTCCTTCCGTCCGTACGTCCGGTTAAGTTTTGCGTTAAAGTCGATTTTTCAGAAACTGTAAGAGGTAGAACAATGATAATAGGTCACCTTTATTTCATGCTTGAGTGACTTTGGTTCAGTTTTATGTTTAAGTCCATTCCTCAACAACTTTACATTATAGGACAATGATATTTCATCAAATTAATTGCCTTGATGATTAGTACCCAAATCATTAACAATTAGGTGGATTTGACCTATATTTTACGCTTCGGTGACTTTGGTTAAGTTTTGCGTTTAAGTCCATTTCTCAAAAACTACACATTATAGGACAATAATATTTCATCAAATTAATTGCCTTGACGAGTACTACCCAAATCATTGACAATAAGGTGGCTTTGACCTACATTTTACGCTTCAGTGACTTTGGTTAAGTTTTGCGTTAAAGTCAATTTCTCAACAATTACACATTATAGGACAATGATCTTTCATCAAATTAATTGCCTTGATGAGTACTACCCAAATCACTGACAATTAGGTGGATTTGACCTGCATTTTACGCTTCAGTGAATTTGATTAAGGTGTGCCTTTAAGCCCATTTTTCAACAACTACACATTATAGGACAATGATATTTCATCAAATTAATTGCCTTGATGAATACTGCCCAAATTAATGACAATTAAGTGGCTTTTACCTACATTTTAATAGGAGGTTATCCTTTGCGATAATGTTTTGGCGGGGCATCCGTGTCTTACAGACACATTCTCTAGTTTTACCTTTTTTTTGAATTTCATATTAGCATTATTACTCATTGGCATACAAAAAGTGAACAGTATATGTTTCTTGTATTGAAGATGTCTTTTTGGTCTTGTAAGGGCTAAAGGCCTTTTGCTTCTACTCTCAATTAATGCACATGCATTTAATCCATTGAGGATTTCATATAAAAACCTATATCCTGTTTAGTATTATTAAACAGTTAAAACACGACTGCATAAAGTCATTGAAATAAATTAAATAGATACTTGAATCTGTCTTCAGCTCACAATCGAAGTTTCTAGGTAGGAAGTTACTTCTTGTAAAATATTAATAAATATTGCAGGATTGAAATTGTCCCAAAATCTTATTTACGCTTAACCTGGATGTGTCATTTTATACTCAATGATTTACTTTTGTTACAGTGTAAGTGATGTTGAGTATTAACCAATATAAATGATATCTAAAAGATGCATTGAAAATACACTTTATGTTGATTGTAACCCCTTACCCTTTGGTTTAGGAGAAATTTGAAGAATTTGTATCGTCACTATTTTTACCACCAAAGGTAAACTCGAACAACAACAAGTACACTGGTACCTTCATTCCACTTTCATCAAATACTGAATCACTTTTAAATTTCGAAATAGAATCTACATTTCTTGCTGATAAATCAAAGTTATTCCTATTACGCATGGTTGACGGAATAAATTACTCATAGATTATCTGTAACTTATGAGTAATTTATTCCGTCAACCATATGTAATTGGAATGACTTGGATTTATCAACAAGAAATGCAGATTCTATTTCGAAATTTGAAAGTGAGTTGAGGAAGAAAAATAATACTTGCACAGTACCCATTTATTATGGTTTCGGTCCCCGAAAACTTAATATCATACTAACCCAACTTCGATGTCATGAATCTTTCCTAAATTATGACTTACACAGAGTCAATATTATGTAATCCTGCATGTCTTCGTGGTGCTATTCGCGAAGATTCTTACCACTTCTTTTTTGAATGTCCAAAATATACCCGTACAAGACATAACCTTTTGCAAAATCTAAGATGGTTACCTACTGATTGTTTTGTAACTCTCAAACTTTTGACCTGTGGTAGTCCAACTCTAAGTGATGACCAAAATGAACAAATTTTCAAGCACGTCTACGAATATATTAAAATGACTGAAAGATTTTTATTATTGTAACTCCCCAGGACAGTACATACACATCACCAACCAATCCAACTTTATTTCGTTGATCTTTTATACTCTCTTTTGTCCTAACTTTGTCTTTCCGTTTCATTTCAGCCTATACATAGACGAAATGAATATTATATTAACATGCTCTGTTATTGTAATTATTGTATATTGTATATGGGAGAAGACTTTTATAAGTTGGAAAAACTGGTGTCTAATCCCTTTTGCATTTTGTGAGCAAAATAAATAAGTTTAGATAAGTTTTTCGATGTAATTGAGTTACTGGATTGTCAATGAATGTCGGTGACTTTAAAGATACTGACAAAGAGGGTTTCTGAATTTTTAAGCTTAAACTAGTTTCATATTAAATTATTGTACATTTTCAAAATTTTTTTCTGAAGCTTGGGGCTTTGCTATCTGCACACATATCAAGCTGATGGCTGTCTTTCTCTTTAATCATATCAAAACAAATGTGATGAAATGACATCTGGTGCATCAAAAATGTGTGGTACGATTCGATGAGTTGTTATGCATTTGTTTCAATATAACCAATATAACCGAAAAACTCCTTAAAATGACTTTTGGTCGTTTAGTATTGCCAGTTCTTTGATTTTTGATCAGCAGACAACCAGTAAACAGTTACTTGTTTATTACATAAAATAAATATAACATTGATATCCCAGGAAAAGTAGTTGCACTTAATTTTTATTAATTGTATTAATATTAGTTACAAAATAGAGATCTATTTATCAAACTTTGAATTTTTCAATACAGAGAATTTGATTGTTTGATATGATGTGTTTTATCAATATCATATTTTACTTTTCAGTATGGAAGAATGCGATGCACTATGTACAAAGATAGTCATTATGGTGAATGGCCAGTTTGTGTGCTATGGAAGTCCACAACATCTGAAGAACAAGTTTGGTCATGGTTATACTTTGATCTGTCAGATGAGCATGCAGAATGGGTTTAATGCACCTACGCAACCGCTGAAAGAGTTCGTGAAGACAACATTTCCTAGTAGCGAAATATTTGATGATCATCATGGATATTGCCATTTTCAAATTCCTGACGCAGATATACCACTGGCTACAGTTTTTAGTGCTATGGAACGTGCAAAGCGTGACTACAATATTGAAGATTATGCCGTCCATCAAACTACACTTGAACAAGTGTTTCTGACATTTACACAAAATCAAATTCCGCCAAAGGAGGAAAAAAGCAAAGGAGCTTGTAAAACATTTTGTTGTTGTTGTATATGTTGTACGTGATGTGTTGTAAGGGAATGAAATGTCAAATTCATGTGATTCAAATGGAAAGTTTAAGCTCATAATTTCATGGTCTGAAATTTGAATGATGCCATAATATTATTTAACACAGTAACGCATTATTGGACTCTAGAAATCTGATTTTTTGAATAGATATCTGAATAGCAGATTGTGCTTTTGCACATCCTGACACATTTACATTTAAAT
>MJUU01018518.1:19765-33952 GCA_002080025.1 Modiolus philippinarum | reverse complement strand
TTTTGAAAATTCATTTTGCTTTTGAATTTTCTATGAAAGACTAAAATTTCGGAAAATAAAATTTTTACAAGTGCTGCCCCTATTGCAAAATATTTGGATTTTTACATGGAAATATACTTAAAACATTAAAAGTATTTCTTATTGATATTTACAATGAATAATATAAAATGTAAGATTTTTTTGGCGTATTTCCACTATCATGAGGATATGCATATTCCAAACTATTGCTTCATGTAGCACAAAAAACCCTTTCAAACAGTGTTTTCACTTTAATGACTCGTGTAAACTTTTGCAAATTTCGTGAACAAATTACATGTTCTACCTCGATTTGAATCACAATCCAGAGATGCTTTGTATGATATCTTTTATGTGTTGTGTTCCTGAACCTTTTTATATATTTTGTTTTTTTACATATTGTTATATATAAGATGTAAGCATAATGAAGGATCCTCTCATCACAATATATTGCTGATATACACTTATTTCTAGTAATATACAACGTGTTTAATAAACGGCTCAAAGGTATACCTGGATAAAATATGAATTGACTTCTACGAGATTTGACGATATAAAATCATCTGTGTTTGTTTGGTTACTGAAACTTCATAAGTCGGATGACCTTCGTGACTCGCCATTTCAATATCCACAAATTAACAGAACTCTATTTATGTGTATATTATATTATTGTATAGCAACATAATATTTCCCTTAGAAAGCAACCAAACGTAAGCGTGCAATAAATTTCCATATTGCACTAGTGAAAATATAAATTTGATTTCATGACGTCATTGACAACAAAAATCCCCTGATTACCAGAAATTGTAGCTTTGCTATACAATAAAAGGGTTACTGCATGAATATTCGGGAATATTATCCCTCGTAGAATATATATTGCACTCGCAAGCTCGTGCAATGTAAAATTCTACTCGGGACAATATTCCCCAATATTCCCCAATATTCATGCAATAACCCTATATTATATCATTCTGTAATTATTGCATTGATTCTCTGATCGTAGCTTGTTTGATGGGAGCAGAGTTGAAACATTGATATTTTTATGGCGGCACTGAGTTATTGCTATGAGTATATATTAATTTAACTAATGACAAGTGTTATACATACAAGTGTTATCAAATATAATTGCTGAATGTTTTTAATATGAATTAATTTCAAATGTTATTGTCTTAGTAGTTTATTGTATGAAGTTTAAAGACAAATCCTACTATTGTTTCTGTGCATTTTGCTTTTGAACGTCACTGTTTTTCGTAAATCTTCTATGACGTCAGAAAATTTCCGCGAACTTGAGCTTTAATGTTTTGTAATTCATTTATGACGTCGCAAAATTCCCGCGAATTTCTTTCCGTAACACAGACCGACGTTAGCATGGTAAGGGTCAGTTCTAACACACAAAGAATAAAAAAGGCCACATTCTAATTAAATACTGCGTGAACCACTTCATTAAATAGGTTTCCACGGATTCTGATATTATATTTAATTAAATTTACAATTTCAAAGAAAACATTTTAATTAGAATTCAAACTTATGTACAAAATCTGAATACAGTTAAAGTTAACTGGATTATGTAGTGTCCTTTTAGTTATTACACCCTTTTATTATTTCCTCATTAATCGCGCCTACAGAAATTGATAAAATCAAAGAAAATAAAATAAAATTCATTTCGAAAAACGACGAATGACTTCTAACGTGTTTATATTCGTTAAATATTGCTATTAGTCTTAAATTCCCCCTTACGAGTTTTATCCTATTTTTGTGTCCTGTAAATGTATATTTATGATTACATATCAATAAAAGAAAACGGCACTCACTCTTTATGTTATTACATATTCATGCAAAATATGGTATTTATTGTGATCGTCTTCTGCGATTCCAGTCCATAAAATAGGTATTGCTATCGGTATGAAGAAAAACCCGCCATATTATTCCCGCCATTTTCATTCCTGACATGTTTTTTGCAAATATCTTTTTCCCTGATTCGGTGATCCTATCTTTTTATTTACTTAATCCGTTGAGGAGGTTAGTCTCTATCTTCTGTGAAAATATTATCAAATTATCATTGGTCAATTTTTTGCGATCACCGATTTTGTCGTATTATGAGTGCCCAACAAAAATCGCGGGAAATTAAAAATTATGCTGATTAGCCCACAATTTGCATATTGTTTCCTTTTATAATAGTATATTGATTTCTATACACCATGAAACATTGAAAACAATTTTTGTTCATTAGAAGCTAGAAATATAGTGAAAATATAGGCCAAATAGTATATAATTGATACCTTCAAAACAGGTAAATTAAGATGACGTCATAGCTCTGAAATTAGGTCGATGACCCCCTAATTTTTTTAGATTTATGTAAAGGTTTTATCATAAAGTAAGTACAGATGGAATATCAAAAAGATATTATTGGGAGTTTAAATAGTAGGATATGTCTTTAAGTGTTTTTAATAAAATTGTTATTTCAGCGTTATGAAAGTGTATTAATATTCATTGACATGGCTGATTTATTTGTGAAAACGGACCCCAACATGGTAACTGATACTTATAATACCCTGCAAACAAATTTTAGGGGTTACTTAGGAATAACCCTTATTTGTCTGTCTGTCTGTCTGTCTATATCCGTACTTACCTCGTAAGCGTTACTCCTCTTAAACCATTTCAAGCAATTCGATAAAAAGAATACAAATATTGTCCGACCCAATGAAGAAGGACTTATTTGACTTTTCTTTAAATCCTTGTGGAAAGTTTATCTCGTAGTCATAATTCCTCTTAAGCTACTTATTATTGCCCGGCTCCAAGCTTTTGGGATAATTTGACCCAATTTTTTTTTATGCCCCACCTACGATAGTAGGGGGGCATATAGTGTTCGGGTGTGTCCGTCCGTCCGTCCGAAGTTAGGTTTACCCTTAGGTTGAAGTTTTTTTTCTGTGAAGGATGTATGCTATTGTCATGAAACTTTATATAAATACACATTAGTGTCTAATTTAACAAATTCATAATAAAATTTTACCCATTGGACCAACTTCATGCTTCACTGATCACGGGAAAGAAGCGTGATGGTATGAGGTTTACCCTTAGGTTGAAGTTTTTTTCTGTGAAGGATGTATGCTTTTTTCATGAAACTATATAAATTTACATTAGGGTATAATTAAACAAAAATCATAATAAAAATTTATCTTTGCTACCAACTTCATGCTTCACTGGTCATGGACAAAAGGGGGGTAATATGAGGTGTACCCTTAGGACGAGTTAGGTTGAAGTTTTTTTTCCGTGAAGGATGTATGCTATTGTCATGAAACTTTATTTAAATACACATTAGCGTCTAATTTAAAAAAATCGTGATAAAAATTTATCCATGCTACCAACTTCATGCCTCACTGTTCATGGAAAAAAGGGGGGTTAGTATGAGGTTTACCCTTAGGTTGAAGTTTTTTTTCTGTGAAGGATGTAAGCTTTTATCATGACACAGGTTTAACTAAACAAAAATGATAATAACAATTTATACTTGCTACCAACTTCATGCTTCACTGATCATGGAAAAAAGGGGGTAGTATGAGGTTTTATCTAGGGTTGATGTTTCTTTTCTTTGACTGATGTGTGCTTTTTTCATGAAACTTTATATAAATACACATTACAATATAAATAAACAAAAAAAAAAACAATAAATATTTTTCCATGCCACCACCTTTATGCTTCACTGATCACAGAAAAAAGGGGAGATAGGTTGAGGTTTATCCAAAGGTTTAAGTTTCTTTTTTTTGTGAAGGATGTTTGCTATTATCATTAAACTCCCATTAAATTAAATACCCATTAGGGCTTAATTAAATAAAAATCATAATTAAGATATATCCATGCAACCAATTTCATGCTTTACTGATCACGAAATTAGTATTGTTCAAAATAGTTGTGAGGCGGGGCATTGTGTCTGTTAGATAAATATTCTTGTTTGTTTGGAAATGGATTGCGGGGTCTTCTTCTTTTTTTTTTTGCTTCGCCACAGTCACATCTGGTGTGTGTTGTTTATGTTTGGTTCTTTTTTAGCTTTTCATCTCTAATTTTTAATTCGTTTTGCCTCCATATTACAAATGTTTGGACCTTTAAGTATTGAGACAACAAAATAAAATAAATTATTAAATAGTTATGTAAAATATGATCAAAATTGTCTATGCAATACAAAATGTTTAGAGCAAATATATACTGGTTTAGTGGACAAATACGGCAAAGCAGGCCCAATATGCATTAACTGGCTCAAAAAATGGATTTACTGGTCCAATACGGGTTTACTGGGCCAATACGGCTAGGCCCAATACGGACTTCCGGTTCATTAAATCTTCAACAAAATGGCGGCAATATCATGAACAGAACATAATTCCATGTGAATAATCTGCTAGACTGCGACAATGTAAATAAACAAAATGGCGGCAATATCATGAACAGAACATAATTCCATGTGAATAATCTGCTAGACTGCGACAATGTAAATTAATCGTACATTTTTTTATACGATTTATTTTAAAACGGAAATTCAGTTTCGTTTCTGGGATCCGATCCCGTATTTCTATATTCAATTTGCAGAAGTTCAAGAACATTAATGACAACGCTGGTTTGTTGACATTCTGAAAAATACTTTGATAGTTCAGTGATTTTTGATATGAAACATCATAGTATTCAAACGTGTCAACAATCAGATTTCAACACAAAATGATACGAAGATCAGAAAAGTAAATCTTTTTCAGGTAACCACCATTCGCTTAATTTAACTTCGTCATGAGTCATTTGCGTGGCTGACGGACATCTCAATGTTTATCTATGTCGTTATATATGACAAACGCAGTCACAAGTCATTTTTACAGTTGTTGAAGACTAGCTGTTCCTCATAGCAAAAATACATGAAAATAAACTTGAGAATAAAGGAAAAGTAAACATAAAAATTGATTGACAAGTCCTTCGCCCATAATTTTTGTTGCAATTGAATTGATAGTATGCAGTTTTACATAACTATTTAATAAAGGCGTCATAGAATGTTATTTTTCACATTGGTCCTGTATTATGTCCTCGGACAGTCGTATTGGGCCTCGGACACCCGTATTGGGCCTCGGCGTTGCCTCGGCCCAATACGGCTGTCCTCGGCCCAATACGACCGTCCTTGGACAAAATACAGGACCAATATGAAAAATCCCATTCTATAACCCTATAATAATATGATGATGTTAGCGCAGCAGATGGTCATTTTGACATCTTTTGTCTCAATGAAAATTAAAAAAAAAACAACAAAGGTAAAAAAAATAAACCATATGAAAAAGCTGAAAAAGAATTCATAGTTAAATGTTCCAAAAGTAACGTCAAAATAAAAGGACAATCCTTGTAAAATTTCTAAATATTTATAGTCCTTCAAGAGTACCCATAGACCATTTGGCTTCTAATTCTACAGGTTGACAATTAAATTGCTGTTGAAAAACCGCGGAATTGGGTAAAAAATTGATCAATTGATACTTACTTCAGCAACTGTAAACTTTGTTACAGTGTGAGCATTTATAAACTGGATTTTTTATCACTAAAGCCGCTCTTACACTACACCGTATAGCATAAACGTATGAGGAACGGATAAAAATCATTTTTGCACGGTGGTAAATATTTTTGTTCGTGCGAGAAATACAATGAAACGCACAAAAACCGGCGGTATACAGTAAAAAAAACGTACATGCACAGTCCTGGCACCGAATAAACCGAACGAGCAGCGAACTGACACCGGAGCCCTACCGGGCAAACACCGAATAAAACGTATTTATAACGGTAACATACCAAACGAGTCCCGAATAAAACTGATTGTTAACGAAAACGAACCTGAACGAGCACCGAGTAAAAACGAATTGAATAGGTAACTATCGATTTTAAAAGACGATACCTGTGTCTTACGACCGCTCAACAACTTATTTTACACAGTTAATCATTGCGGCATGCTTGACCAATGAAATTCATTTTCCCAAAATGCCACCGAATAGGAAGACAAGATAATTTTCCCAAGAAAATAACAGTCGGGTTACAGTTAACCTTCTTCACCAACGACCCAAGGCAAAAAATCCCTTTGAAGATGCTCAAGACCAAGATCGGGTTAAAGTTACATGTAGTCTTTATGGTAGCGGATGCTGTTAAACACGTATAACGTTTTTAAATGGCGAGAAACTGATGGACAAATTTTTGATGATGCTTTGGTAAATCAACTAACACTGCACAACTCTTGCAATTACTGAATTTAATAAGCAACTTAAATAAAGGGCTACGCCGAGCGCAGCATGATACGACCGCAGCATGTCGATCACTGAAATTTCAACAAAAGTAGTTCAAAGTGAATGTGGACACAGTAAAGAGCCTGACCACAATAATTAGATGGACACAAAAAGAAGCTTGACACAGTTATTAGCTGGAAACAAACTACGGAAAAAATCAACCCTTTTGATCACTTATTGATAAAAAACTGTATGAGCTATGCAAAATATGTTACTATCAACTAACACTTTACATCCATAGAAATTTAAAAAAAATCCATCGAAATCTGATGAAAAATAAAGATTTGACATATTTAGAAAAATTGCATTTTGGCCCCTTTGACCCTTTGTAGCTCGGAAAAGGTAAGAGCTACGCCAAATCCTTTGGCATACTACTGAAAGCTTAGATCAAGAGGAATCCAAAGAAAAATATCCCATCAAAATCCGACGAAAAATAAAGATTTGACATATTTAGAAAAATTGCAATTTTTGCCCCTTTGACCCCTTGTAGCTCGGAAACGGTATATGCCACGCCAAATCCGTTGGCATACCTCTGAAAGCTTAGATCAAGAGGAATCCAAAGAAAAAAATCCCATGGAAATCCGATGAAAAATAAAGATTTGACATATTTAGAAAAATTGCAATTTTGGACCCTTTGACCCCTAGTAGCTCAGAAACGGTAAGAGCTACGCCAAATCCATTGACATACTGCTGAAAGCTTATATCAAGAGGAATCCAAAGAAAACAATCCCATCGAAATCCGATGAAAAATAAAGATTTGACATATTTAGAAAAAATGCAATTTTGGCCCCTTTGACCCCTTGTAGCTCGGAAACGGTAAGAGAACGCAAATTCCGTTGACATATCTCTGAAAGCTTAGATCAAGGGGAATCCAAAGAAAAAATCCTATGGAAATCCAATGAAAAATAGAAATTCTACATAATCTGCAAATTCGCAATTTTGGCCCCTTCGGCCCCTCATAGCTGGGAAAGGAAACAAGTTACCAAAAATCTAATAGCTGAGTGCCATATTAATTTTTCACAAGGAATCCATTGAAAAAAACTGCATCAAAATCGGACTTTAAATAAAAAAAATATTTTTTTTTTGAGATTTGCCCCTGTTGGGCCCCATTTATCTCGTTAGCGGTACATGCTACGTGAAATCCGTTGCATACATCAGATTGGAAATTTCCTCAGGAGCAACCTGAAAGAAACCCCATCAAAATCCAATAAATAATAAAGATTCTACAGTCAAATATGTGAAAACACCAAATTTAACCCTTTTTTGGCCCCTAATTCTGAAATGGGTGGGGCCAAAAACTAAAAGAAAAAATGTTTCTCAAGAATGTTCCAAGAAACATCATACTAAGATTTGAAAACAATCCGTTCGCTAGAACCAAAGTTATGCTGTCCACAGACACGAAAATACCTAATTTAACCCCTTTTTGGCCCCTTTTTTGCCTCTTTTTCAAAAACGGGTTGGGCAGGGAACGCGAAATTAAAACCCGGGCTATAGCTTGTGCCAATAAACATCATGCTAAAATTTGGTAACAATCCGTTCACTAGAACCAAAGTTATGCTGTCCACAGACGCCGACGCCAACGCCGACGCCATACGATAATACGACCGCAAAATTTTTGCGGTCGTATAAAAAGTAGTGTACAGCACCTTTTATTGGGTGATCACATAATGAGCAACCGTTGTAAATTTGATTTAAGCAAAATAAGAATGGTAAAAGTAGGCTGTATTTTAAAAGGTAAAAAGGACAAATTATATACAGTTAAAAAATAATAAATAAAAGACCAGTTAAAATTAGAAATTATGGCTAAGATTATCGGCTTAATGGCCATAAGGTCGAAAATATGAGCCTTCCTTTCTGTTCCTTTCTTGTTAATTCTAACTGTTTTACATTTTTTAATATATGTTAAAATGTGCTTATTATCTCTTTTCAATTCTTATTTTGTTTATTACATTAATTTTAATTTTGGTCATTGCACAACATTTATTTTTGTAAATCCGTTTTATTCGGTACTCCTCCGTTTGATTTCCGCTGTAAGTCCGGTACTCGAACGGTTTATCCGTTATCTCTTCGGTTAAAGTCCGTTTCACCCATTTTATCTACCGTACATGAACGGATGGAAGACAGACAAGTAACGAATGAATAACGTATAAACAACGCATGAGAACCGATCAAAACGAAAACCTACCGTACAATCACCGGACATTTTGTGCGGTAAATATTCGTTCCAAGTTTTGAACATGTTCAAAAATTTTCACCGTACAAAACGGACATCACCGTACTTGTACAAAGAACGGACGACAAACGTATATGAACGGAGACAAACGAATATAATTTACTTTTATACGTTCGGCGTTCGTTCGCGTTATACGGTGTAGTGTAAGAGGGGCTTAAGGGACCACAGGGGCACGTATCATTGATTATTTTTAAGGTAAAATGACTGGCTTGTGTGTTCTAGATAGTATAGTAGGCGGAAAGGGATGAAACAGTTTCGCTACCGCCAATTTTCAAATCGGTATTTTGACCATTTTTTTTCTTTCAACATCGCTACCGTTTGTGTTTCTGTTGCAATTTACCTTAAATTTCATAAATATTCCTACCTTAAGAAATGTTTCGCTCTCGGAAACGTAATACAGTCGTTTTTTTACTCACTTTCCTCACAACGGACACATCCTATGACCGGAAGTTAACAGAACCATTCGGAACTTTTCTTGAGGTACCTCAACAGAAGTGGACAAAATTAGGTAGTTCAGAAAGGTTAATACTCAGCACCAAATAATTAATAAAGCGGGAATTACAAACTGAAAAAATGGTAAAAATGGAAAATAGCAATTTTATTGCATCTTGGTGAGAATTTATTCAAGAAAATGATAACAGACACTGAAATAACACTATACAATTTTAGATATCACCAAAAACTTGAAACATAGAAAAATGAACACAGAAAAAACCCTATAGCTATTTTTCAGATGAAAAAGAAGGGGGTAAACACTCAAAATAAAAAGAGAAATGCATAATTTCACAGCACCAAACAGTATTTCCAAATAACTCATAACTGAAAATGTCGTCAACCACCAAATGAGTTTGAACTGAAACAAATTAAAGTTTCAATGGCTTGAAATTTGTTAGACTTTTTCTGACATGTATGACTATGAAAGAGGATCTAGAAAAGAGGTGTGCCACCTGCAGTCCAAGACAGGAGATGATCATGTTGATTTGGATTACCACTGCCAAAAAAACTGCAGACAAAGAGAATTTTCCAAGGAAAGGAGATAACCCCTATACCCTCCCCCCTTTTCAACCTCAACCCTCTGGATCTGCAACTGATAAAGATAAAAGCATATTGTGAATAGAAAGAACTGAAAGCAGCTGTTCAATTTTTTTACATTAACCTGTAAAAAATATACATGATATCAATGTGCTCTGCGTAAAGAGGACATGTGTTACAACCTTTCTACTTGTTTGTTAGGGGACGACCATTTGATTCTGAGGAGGGGGGGGGGTCTGGCAGATCTTGTAAATAAATATCTTGGCCCAGATAAGTTGAAAATAAGTAATCTTGCCTGGTTACACTTGAAAATAGATATTTAATCCACTCCCAATGGTCAAATTTTTTTTCTTATACAAGGAAATAAATAATCTGGCCTCCAAAGGCTTGCAAATAAATATTATGACCAGAATGGAGTTAAAAATAAATAATCAAACCTTTCCAAATTTGCCCCCCCCCCTCAGGATCAAATGGTCATCCCCTTATGTTGAGGAAAATTATCAAGGTATCAACAATGATAACCGACACAATAAATTATGTATATTTTTCTTCTATGTAATATTCATTATTTACACCAAATGTGACACAAATACGATTTATGTCTAAAGAATAAACAGATTGGCCTTGCATCTCCACCTTTTTTTATAAAAATAGTAATGGTGTACATGATACCCCGCCATGTATCACAAAATTCTGATGTTTCAAGGGGCCATAACTCCCTTCAGAACCTCTTGGATCTCTTTACCCAAGTTGAAGTAAGTTTGAATTTCTAGTAAACTAATTCCATACACAGTTTGAAGACAGTATGTAATATGTTCATAAATTGTATGTAATTTTGTTCATAAATTATCAGTTAGAACACTAAAATTTACAAAATTCCAAAGTTTCAAGAGGAATAACTCCAGGACCCCTGAGCAAAAAATTAAACTTGACCTGCGTTTTGTGGTAAACAATTTACATAGCAAGTTTGAAGACTGTATGCTATTTTGTTCAAAATTTATCAGTCGGAAACCCTAAAATTCACAAAATTTCAAAGTTTCAAGTTGCATACATGTAACTCCAGAACCCCTTGGACCTCAGATACGAAAACCAAACTTGGCCTGAGTTTTGTGGTAAACAACTTACACATCAAGTTTGACAGTATGTTATTTCGTTTAAAAGTTATCAGTCGGAAACCAATAAATTCAGACACTTCAAAGTTTTAGACGGACAGACAGACAGACGGACTGACGGACGAACACACGACTGAGGGTATCACATATTACCTCGCCAATACGTGTGGCGGGGTATAAAAAGGGGTAAAACATACCTATTAAGAAGTATTCACACATTTATTATACAATATATCTTAATTTTCTTTGTTGGCCATATCTTCCTTGCAAGACTGACAAAACCATTCATTGTCAAGTTCATCAAGCTCCACCTTCAAACAGTCGCCATGAAACCAGGTATCACACCCATCGCATCCCACTGAATCAAAACTAGCATCCTGATGACAAATGCCACATGGCCATTTCACTGGTCCTTTTTTGCGCTTTCCCTTTCCCTTTAGCCCCTTCTTACCCCTTTTTTTACTAGGTCTTTTTGGGATAACTTCAACCTCAGCCTGATTACTGGTCGTAGGTACAGAATCATCCGTGTTTCTGTCTACAATATCCATAGTTGTCTCACAAACAGGTGACATTGAATGCACATCTTGTGTATCATTGAAGATTTTATAATTAGGCATTACAACAGATTCAATAATTAAAGGTTTTAGTGTATCTGCAATATTTTTCTTAGTTGTCAATGATTTGTAGGATTGCAAATTATAAGCCTCACACAAAAGGAACAATTCAGTTTTTTTAAACTTGATTTCCAAAGAACAATCTCCAGACAGTAAATCTGATTGCAACCTTTTATGGGAAGCATTTCTGCATTCTGAGCTATCATTCTTAATTGTGGTGATATCAAATATTCATTTTTTCTTGCTCTAAGTTCTCATTTTTATCTGTCTCCTTGTTGCTTCTGCCTTCTTAGCATTCTTTTCCTGTAAATACTCTCTCCTTAGCTGGGCAATGCTCATCATGGTGTATTTCTGTAATAACTTGTCAAAAATGATATCCATGGCAGAGTTTAAATTGTTTTTTTTTCTGAATTTGGAACCTCAAAACTTTGGAATAAATTAATCCACTTAGCACTTAAATCATTGTCTTCTTTCAGTTGCGTTTTCATATATGATGAGAATGCAGTTCCATATAAATTGAGATTTGTTTCACTTTGTATCAGTCGAACTTTGTAATCAAGCTGAAGAAAAAAATCAAAACAAGGATCACTTACATTTGTTAAACCTCTTCGGATATTTTGACGTCTACAGATCTCATTTAAAGATTCCTTGTCCACTGATTGTTCTAATTCTGTCTCATTAGCTTCCAAATGTTCTATCATGTTCTTCTGAAGAATGAGCTGTTGTACAAGGGTAGATTGTTTAGCATTGTATAAATTCATAACTATTCTCGACTTTATCTTTTTCTTCAGCCGACAAATACACCATCCAGCAATATATCTGATTTTTCCTCTTCCTCCCTCGGATTCTAAAAACACTTTTCCCTTTTCTGCTTTTGCCTTTTCTCTCATTTCAATCTTTATTGGTTCAGCCTCAATCTTGATCATTTCCTTTCTCAAACCAGTGGTCAATTTAAAAATAACATTGTGCTGATCAGCTGATGGATTATGGCCAAATAAATATCTTACTCTCATTTTGTAACACTCGTCTAACATAAAGGTATTCATATTTTTGTAAAATTGTGTGACAACTTTATTCTCCAGTTTATCTCCAGCCACAAAATATCTTTCTTTGATCAGACACAGTTCATCCCACACATGTGTTCCTGTGGATAGTGAATGGCTTCATGTTCTGCCTTTTGCTGTTCTGTGTAAATAGTATCATATTTAAAATCATTAAGAATGTTCATGATATTGATTTCATTTGGTAACTCAAATTTACTATCAGTATAGGCAGCCTCTTTTTCAAAATTGTCCAAAATTTGCAGAAGTTCTATGTTATCTTCATCTGCATCAACATTTGGATCAGAGTAGGAAGATGTTTCACATGTATTGTGGCATACTTCAGAAATCTGTGGTACATTGCTAGATGTATCTGAGGAATCAAGTTCTTTATTACAACAGCATCCTCCATTGTCATCAATAGAAATTGGTGCACTATTTAAAAAGTCAGTCAGGTATTTTGGAGGTTTTATTAAGATTTTCTTATTGAAATTTTTAACTTGAAGTCCTATTTTATTTAGTACTCTGCTTAATCCCACAGCTAACTGTCCAAACTGGATGATTCCTTTACATTCAAGAGAAACCCGTTTTATAGTCATCCCTTGCGATTTGTGAATTGTCATTGCGAAAGCCAATTTAAGAGGAATTTGTTTTCTACAACCGACATCTCGTTTCAATTGCGGACTGTACTTAGTGAAGGAAAATGTAGTTATTTTGACTTGTTTTTGAATTGATTCAAACTGCACGACTATGTTATCTTCATTTACTTCCCTTATAACTCCACTTAAACCATTCACAAGTTCATCTGACAAATTAACTATTAAAATGACAGGACATCCAACTTTGACATGGAGTGCTTCCTCACCTGCACAGCCTCTGTTGTCTTCTTCATCAACAGCATAATAAACATGCTCTTCACCTGAAACTGCAATGTTATGTGTGTACAATAAATTGGAAATTAATTAATTATTTACTAATAAATAAAAAATATACCATTACAAAAATTGTAGTCTCGTAATAAGAAGTGGGGGGGGGGCGTGTAATGTTGTGATTGATTTGCTTACCATACTCTTTGGCTAAAACGCAGTAGGTATCATGAAAGCCTTCTTCGCTAGACAATGGTTAATACACATTTCAACATTTTTTTAGCCATGCAGTAAACTTCCATTCCAATAGGCGCTGTGGTTTGACTGGAAAAGATTTTTGAAAGTATTCTCATTTCATCAAACTATTGCGTTCGCTATGTCTTCGGCATGCCGTTTTCATATTTATTCACTATTTCAGATATCTCATATAATATATAAGATATCTCTATTAGTATATAAGATCTTTCAAAAGAGATATCTTATATAATTTATAAGATATCTCTATTAGTATATAAGATATCTTGTATATTAAATAAGATATCTTTATTCATATATAAGATATCTTATATATTGATTGAGATATCTTAAATAATATATAAGATATCTTAAATAATATATAAGATATCTTATATAATATATAAGATATCTCATATATTTGAATTTATATAAGATATCTTATATAATATATGAGATATCTTATATATTATATGAGAGTATCTGTAATAACGAATACATATGAAAATGGTGTGCCATATATGTCCCCTACTGGTAGCAATCTTAATTTAGCATAAACTTGTTCTAGGGGTCCAACGAAGGTTTAATTCGAGTAAATGCTGGCAAAATCTCATCCTGTATATCAAGTTAGGCTGACAGAAGAACTGGTTCATATTAAAGTCACATATACCCCCCACACACACACAAAAAGCAGAAATAAAACTTTTCATCAGAAGATAAATTACAGAAAGGAAACAGGCTAAAGAAATTTGTA
>MJUU01018516.1:6508-42234 GCA_002080025.1 Modiolus philippinarum | reverse complement strand
TTGTGTATTTAAATTTGAGATCGGTACAGTAACTCTCTTTTAAATACGCCAAAAACATTTATGGATTTTCTATTCTAGTCCGACAGATAATAAAATCACAAAACTGCTGAGTCAGGGATATGTTCAGCCTTTGTTACTTTCGTCCCTCCAGAAATTCTATGGCCGTCACCACGACATTATAGATAGATATGAAATGTCAGTGTCACAAATAAAAACTGACATTTTCAGCTAGATTCGCGTCTTCCCGGATTTGACATTACCGGTTTTGACTTTACCCTGGATTGACCCACTGACAGTGTGACCGGTGCTGTGCACAGAGCAGGACATGCTTACCCTTCCGGAGCACCTGATGTCACTCTTGTTTATTGAGAGTTCACACTGTTAGTGCTTTAGTTTTTTTGTTGTATATGTAATGTTCGTGTGTTTTGTGGGCATGTGGTGTCTTTGGACTTCCGTCTTTTGGTGTTCTTGCTTTTGCCTTGTCTCTGGACTTTGATTTGTGTAATCTTGTGCTTTGTTCCTTCGGTATTCTACTGCCGTTGTTTAATACTGAATAGAATAATTGTGAAAATGTAATTCACCCAGTAATACTTATCGTCTTCAATTTTGTAACCAAATATTAAGTAGTTTTCATGTTTAAAAATGATGTCCAATTTTTATTCGATCTAACATAAGTTTTACCTTTTGCCAAAATTCATTCAAATATTTACAAGTGATAAAAATGTGCCTATAGTTCTCTAATACATTACAAATAGAGCATAAAGGAGAATTGCTGATTTTCCATACATTCAATAGTAAAATATAATGTAGTAATTTCCACCTTAACATTTTCAACTTATTTTCATGCAGAAATTTAAATATTAAAGAGAGGGTGTGCTCAAATTTCTGAGACACACCAACACTAAATTTTCCCACTTCATGAATCCTGTGGGTTTTTCTTTTGACATTCCATTACATAGTATATAAATTTCTTTAGATGTCATATGTTGAAGAAAGTGTTTTTTATTGTTCCTATCCAATAAGAGACTTTGGAGTTAGTTGATACTTTCGTTTTTCTTGAATTGACATTTTTTAATTCTGTCAGCCATTTTTGAGGTATGGCTTTCATTATTTTTGTATACTCAGAAAACCAGTTCCGATGTGAGGAAAGTTTATTTAATAACACATTTTGATTTATGTCCCCACTATTGTTCAATAGATCATTTATAAAAAAAATCCCATCTTTCATCCATTGTCTGTATAAAAGACATCTTCCGTCGAATTTTATATGTTTATTTCCCCAAATCAATTGTTGTCTATTTTTTCTGAAATTATATGAGTTAATTTCTTTTTCATTTTTTCTTATATGTATCCAGGTTCTTATTAAGTCCAAATAAAATTCTGGTATTTCTGCTTTAAGATTTTCTATAGATTTAATGTTATCGAAATTCATTTGAAATAACAGAAAGTTTTCTCCAAAAATTTCAAGACAGAATCTGGGCAATATTTTCCAGCTGGATAATTTGTCTTCGGGGTTTACCAATCTTTTAATCAAATTATTCCTTATTGTCTCTTTGTATTTATCTAAATTGATCATTTTTAGACCTCCCCCATTATAGTTAGTGAAAAGAAATGTTCTTTTCACCTTTTCTTGTTTATTATTCCAGATAAAATTGAAAATAAGTTTGTTAAATTTTGAAATGTATTCTTTATCTATACAAGTAATAGATGCTACATAAGTCAAATTCGGTATAATCAAAGCTTTTGTGACGTTTTGACCACTCATTAATTATTCTTTCAGATTTCAATAATTGTTTATCTAAATTTAGTTTTCTACATTCTGTTTTATTATGTCCAAAATATATGCCAAAACTTTTTACTTCACCCTTCGACCAGTTAATATTCTCATATTTGTCCTTACAATGTTTTAATTTTCCAATCCACAGACCCTCCGTTTTGTTTCTATTCAGTTTAAGACCAGACAGTGATCCAAATATTTCAATGATATTTAAGGATAATGATATTTCTTGTTTGGAATTAACAAGGCCTGTTGTATCATCTGCTATTTGTGTTAATTTTAATCTATGTGTTTTACCGTCTAATTTGATTTGGAAACCTTTAATATTATTATCTTGTCTTATTCTACATGCCAAAATTTCAACCACAATAACAAAAATTAGAGCACTAACAGGATACCCTTGTCTTATTCCACGTTGAATGCTAAATGGTGACGAAATCCAACCATTATTGACCAAAGATCCTTTAATGTTAGTATACAAAGTCTTAACCCACCTTAATAAAGAATTTTGGAAACAAAACTATTTCAGCGCAGAGTACATAAAATTCCATTCAGGTGAGTCAAATGCTTTTGAGACCCCCCCCCCCCAACATTAAATTTATCAGCATAATCGATAACGTCGTGTATTTGTCGTATATTGAATCCTATATATCTATTTTGAACGTATCCGTTTTGATTACTGTGTATGATTTTATGTAAAAAAGGTTTCAATCTCCGAGCCAAAGAATAAGCTATAATTCTAGTGTCTACATTTAATAATGTTATAGACCGATAGTTATCTAAACTGAAACACGGGGTCATCTTTTTGTAAATCAGTGTAATCAGTCCTATGTTTTTGTAAATCTGTAAGCTCCCCCTTTTCATAACAATAATTAAACACTCTAATGGCATATTGCTTTAAATATGGCCAAAATGTCCAATAAAATTCTACGGTTAACCAATCAAGACCTGGTGATTTATTTGATTTCATGTTAAAAACTGATTTTGAACATTCATCTAGAGTTAATTCCCCTTCAATGAAATAAAAGGGACAACAGGAAATTCCTACAATGGCTGAAAATTATAATTACATGCCACAATCTGCTAGGGAACTACACAGGAAAAACACAAATAAGACAAAAGACAAACGTAAACAACGATAGGAACCTCACTACTCTAGTCTTTTGTCAATGAGTGATCAAATGGTGTTATCGATATAATCCTGAATTTTTTCTGTATCAGGATTTATTGATTTATTTCAATTTCTAAAATTTCCCCTGGTCCTTGACTATTTTCCCACTTTTGTCTCTCAAAGGCAATATGGTTTTCTGGTTTGTAGTGATTTTTCTAGCCCAAGAAAATATTTGGATTTTTTTCTCCCTGTTCCACCCATTTTACTCTTGATCTGATTTTTGCCCCTTCGACCTTACTTTCGTACAACTTGCCTAACTTAGTCTCAATTGATTCTATCTGATTTTGAAAATATTGCGATACACCATTGTTTGTATTATCATCATTATCATGTATATTCATTCAACTGTTTGAGTTTTAATTCCAAATTATTTATTTCATCCCTTTAGTTTTTGCTATGTCCCTGCAAAAATTTATAGTTACACCCCTTACATCAATTTTAAATAATAGTTTTGAAAATTTATTAACAATGACAACAGATGTTTATCAGGGGAAATTTACCTGGTTCTGTAATAGTTATAACAATTTAAATGAGAAACGTTGGTAAAAATTGAACTGCTCATTGGATTTTCTATAGCGAAACTAAAAGCCGCATGGCATTTTTATGCCCCAAGATCGAGGATCGGGGGCATATTGTTGTTGTCATGCCTGTGTTTCTGTCTGTGTTTCCAGAACTCGAACCTGGGCATCAACTTTTTTACTATTAAAGATAGACTACCGGTAATCATACTTGGCAAGTGTGTATAGGTCTAGTCGAGAGGAAATAAATATGCCCAAAAAATTAGGTCAGGTCAAAGGTCAAGGTCGCAGTCAATAATTTAAAGTTTTATTTTCATATGTTTTATATATAAAGAGTGACAATTCTAACTAAAATATTAAGATCCCACTACTAAAAAAATGGTACGGGGGGAGGGGCATATGTAGTGTTTCACAAACACATCTTGTTTTTTTTAATGAAAGTCTAGGAATACTAGGTAATTTAACATTTGTAAAGAAACGTTGGGATCAGTGTGTATTATTATAGATACAATCAGAGACGTCCGCCATTCTCCATGGAATTCAATAATCACATGGGCTATCCAGTTTGTAATTAGAAAATGATAAATATACTCACTGAAGTAAATAGCTAGCAATACTTCTATTCTATATGTCAGGTAACTTGCATAACTTCTTACATATGAAGCAGCGGTTCTATACTTGGACGAAGAAGAGCAGGTGGGAAGTTGCTTGGGTTGGTTCAGATATTCTATGTAGTTCACGATGTATCTCATATTATTCATTTGGTTATATGACATACAGGAACTCGAGACTGAAGATATGGCAACTACCAGCAGAAATACTCTTAATGCAATCATCTTGAATACCTGTAATGAAAAAGAACTCTGAAACTTAAAAGTAGAAAATCAAAAAGCATATTTTTTGTATCATTAACAGTTTGAGTAAAGCAATAAGGACCCCCGAAATGTGAATTCATAAAGACATATTAAAGATCATTTTACATACTATAATGCTGAAAATATTGGCTGTTTACATTTGTTGTTTGGAGACACAAATCAGGGGAAAAAATCGAAACGAAACAAATCGTCTTGTTGATATACAAAGCCAGCTTAGAGAGGTTCTGAGAAAGAAGATAATATTTTTTGTTAACTCGCATATTTTCCAAATATTTTCTGATAATTTTTTAGACCAGCATGAATTTACTGGACGTCGTAGAAAGAGAAACTAATGCGTTTGTAGTACAATTATACCGGTAATCAAAACATTATGAACACAGACAACCTTTACACTGATACAGAATAACCTGTGACAGGAAATATACGGTTAAAAGGTTGTTGAAACTGTTATAGAGCTAGAACAGCAAAGATTTATTTGTATAGCTGCAAAATGTCACATGCCAGCACATTGCAACTAGGTTGTATTAACTCTATAAACTAGCAGATGATCTTAAAATCTTCATAAGAATCACCTAGATGCGAATTTAGTGATATCTAATTTGAAATGGTGCAACACCATTAAGTGCCTTTTTAAAGTCAATAAAGCATTGATTGCAATAAGGTGCACATTGTCTTGAATAAGTCACTAAACCATGCCGCATGTATAATACAAATAAAAATTGCATCGATGTTATTAAAAAAATTGTGTAGATCATAGTGAGAATCAGTTCTTTTCCCCGATATTTGTTTACGTCGTTAACTTCTTATTATCAACGTGTGTATTTTACATTAGAGTGGCAGACACAGGCACTAGTATCTCGTCTTACTACTAAATGATGATTATTTCGTTTTGTTAGATAACAAAATACCAAATAACTGTAAATCGAACATTTACATATGACCATTCCGACAATTTTGTCTCTTCAGTGCAGATCAAATCAAAACATTTGGAACATTTGTAAAATTAATAGAGAACAGGTTAGAATTATTGCAAAGTAAGTTTGGTAATTTTACGGTACGATATGCAGTCAAAACATAGATTTTGAACATATAACAGGTCTACCAGTTGTTCTCGCATCTGTCGAAGTTAATAATATGACAGAAAAATATCGAAATTACAGTAAATGTTAAGTCTGCAGAAGACCATTTCGACTTCAAATTAGCTAATTGTGAGATTGATTTGCACAAGCATAAAAAATGTTTTCCTAGAAATGTTTAGATACAAACATACCCAAGTTACATAATAGAAAGTCAATTTTGTTATGCTGAACAGGTGTTTCAAAGAGTAATCCTCACCAGCAGCATATTGAAAGCCATAATCCAAAATATTCAGAAAATATTACTTTTTACCACAAATATCGAAATGGGAAGCCAAATCTTATATTAAGGACATCATCCGAGTGCAATTATACGCAATGAAGCCTCGGTATTTTCAAAGGGGTTAAAATTGTAGTAGAGCAAGTGAGACAGAAAATTCCTGAAAAACGCAAGATAAAATCTTTGTATCACTAAGCTGTTGAGAACCTTCGGCTTCCGTGGTCCATTAAAAATGACATCGACCAAGTGGAATACCAAAAGTTGCACAATTAACAGTAAATTTTACGCTGTACACTTGTTGTGGAGTAACCTTTCATCAACAGAATTAAAATCAAATAATATGGAAAACCATCAAATAGGGGAAATGGCATCTTAATTGCATTTGCAGGTTTGATATGACGGATCTATGCGATTTTGGTAATCATTGTTTTTAGAACAAGTAAACATCGAATCCTTGTTGTGGCCGTTTTTGTAATCTTGTTTGAAAGCGTAGGAGTAATTATGGCATTTTGTCAATGCATGTGATCAGTCAAGTGTTTTAGGTCCATGTTTCCCCTCAAACCCTTTACAGATTTGACTTATATTTCCTGCTCTGCTTCTCTACAAAAAAAGAAGAAACAACATGAGCCATTTTAATTGGGTAGACATTTTTAAAATTATATTTCATGGACTACTTCTCGTGATCAAATGCAAACAAACAAATCAATGCAAATCCGTCTTGACCAATTTTGATTGATTTTATTGGCTTATCAATTTGCTGATCGAGTAGAGAAGCAGTCCAAAAATATAAGCCAAATCTGTAAAGAGTTTGTGGGGAAGGACATGGACCTCAAACAGAAGCTGATCAGTCTGAAGAAGCAAAGGTTATAGAAATGGTATCCGATGAACAAGGGTACGAACAAGGGATAGGTGGGTTTCTTTACATTTTTTTTATATATTTTATCAGAGGTGCATAGCTAGCATATAAAAAACTGATATGAATACAGATTTCAAAATGCAATGAATTCAAAAAACAAATCTTACTAACCTTGAAAAAACATGCAAGTTTTATTTTATTTTTGTGTATTGCACTGCACCAAGCTTTCTTATACATGACGAGTGGAAAGACTATACTTGCAATGAGTCTCCAAAGAGTAGTTAGTGTTTGGTTATCTCTAAACTCCGTTATTCCAATTACGAACGCTTCGTTGAAGGCGAGATCGATGCAAATAGCAGAAGACATTGAGTTTAAAAATAGTTCTGAAGAATTGTTATGAAATGGTGAATGACAGGATAAGGAGTAAATGTGAATGAGACAAAGTCCCTACAAAAACATGGTAAAAAAATTGTTCTTTATCTTGAAGTCACCATGCGAATTTCAACAATGAGCTTTGCTCATACCTCATAGTAAGTTCAAGACGTCTCCCAGCACCTGTTTGAGCGGAATTCTTCCCTAATTTTCGAACAACGCTACACCCATGTCTTTTCTGGTCACGGATGCGGGATTGTCAACAAATATCAATTAAACTGGTAAAGTGCTCTTACAATCACTATCATCCTTTGCCCGACAAAAGTACTAGCGTTTTAAGCTAGTGGACGATTACAACATATAGACAATCACAGGGCACTCATCAAGTTGATTGTAAGAAAACAAATGTGGCATTTTAAAATAGTGAGATGTGTGCACTTTAAACAGGTGGTCAGAATTACATTTCGAAATTAAAAAAATAAATGCAAAATTTGAAAGTATGATAGTATATCCATATGAGAAATTTTCTCACGAACAAGTACACCATAACTGACATATATAGAGAGTATACGGGGAATCTTTTTACGGATTCCACACTGCAGGAGAGAAAAACTCCAATCGTAAATGGTAAATTAAAGATTATGGAGTAAATGTACATGAGACAAAATCTCTACAAATACATGGTAAGAACAAGCAAAGGGACAACGCTTTTATTGTTTACTTCATCTTGAAGTCTCCATGAGGCCTTCAACAATGGAAGTTCTTAGTAAACAAATACATTGATATGAAGAATATGTACACATACTAAGATTTGGCTAATGGAACAAACATTGTATTGCTGAAGTCGCCGAGAAGCTGTCAACAAATACTCATACCTTAACATAAAACATTCGGGCTTACAAACACTGTCATACATTGCCCGACAAAAAGACAAAATTGAACTTGAAAAACACTTAAATGCTCGCTGAAGCATTATATTTTCTTTATTTTTTCTCTTAAATTAAACAGGAATATAAGTAGGAAATTATACTTGCCGTCTCTAAGTTTTCTTCTTACCTTTATTGGAATAAGAGATTGCATGTTTTGTTTATCTCCATGTCTTACTTATTTACAGGTTCCATCATTAAAATGTAATCATTACCTTTATTGATACATGTATCGTGTCATATTACTTTACTTGCATGCAAAAGTAACTTCATTTTAAATTTTCTGATCTGCAGTTCATTTGCTTTAACAAAAAGCAAGGATTCTTCTCTAATATAACCTATAATAATCATTGTTCCTGGACATGTGATGATATGATTAATGCACTCAATCTTTTGCTGGACAATATTTTTGTTCGTTTTGGCAACACTATTTATCAACAGCTCATAGGTATTCCCATGGGTACTAATTGTGCACCTCTCATTGCAGATCTTTTTCTTTTCTGTTACGAACGAGATTTCATGAAAAAACTTCAAAACGGAACCATACCTAACAGTGATAAACTTATTTCTATTTTCAATGATAACAGCAGGTATATTGACGATATCCTTACTATTGATAATCCCCAGTTTTTTGATTATGTAGACATTATTTATCTACAACAACTGAAATTAAATAAAGCTAACAATGATTCCAAATGTTGCCCTTTTCTGGATCTGACTATCATTATTGACTCTGGTAAAATCAAAACCAAAATATATGATAAAAGGGATGATTTTGATTTCACTATTACTAATTTCCCTTTTTCTTGACGGCGACATTCCCCTTGCTCCATCCTACGGTGTGTATATTTCCCAACTGGCACGATTCGCATGAGTTTGTTCTACTCTTGATGATTTCAATGAACGTAACCGTACTATCACAACCAAACTTTTACAACAGGGTTACAGATTTCATAAGTTGTTAAATACATTTAAGAAGTTTAAGAAGTTTTGTAATAGATATGAACATGTTATATCTAAATATGGCGTTACTCGTAAACAGCTTATTACTATGGGCATTTCTAGTCCTCAATTTTACGGAAATGATGTTAAAAAATTGCCAGAAATTGATCAAAAATCCAGAAAAGCTGGGACGTAACTTACATTCTTTACGTAATAGGGGATATCGGCAAGATATTCTGCTTGCATCCGTTAAATTAGCTTTGAGACCTAGTGGCCTGAAAATTTTGCACACATACTGGGCTCTCACCAACACTGCCGATGTATTCTGAAATTTATAATGATTCTTGACCTAACCCAAAGTTTTGAGTTTGATTTTTCTTCCGTAGTGCTCCTTGAGCTAGCCGGCAGTTTAGCGGCGAGCACCCCTTGACCTATCTTTCAAAATTACGTATTGCCTTTTTCTCTCCTTTCAAGATTGTGGTCATGGAGTTAGTAGTCTACCTGTATTGGGTTTCATTCGTATGTTTTATACTATAGGGAAACGGGACAGATAAAGGGGAGATTTGGGTACCCATAAACCGGTTTAACCCTACCGCTGGCTTTTGCTAGTGCCGGTACCAAGTCCGGCTTTCCCGAGTTCCTATCGTCGTCTACGTTTGTCTTTTGTCTTATACGTGTTTTTCTTGTGTAGTTCCCTTGCAAATTGTTGCATGTAATTATAATTTTCAGCCATTGTAGGTGTTTCCTGTTATCCATTTTTTAACATTCACGACAAAGTGCAACTGTAGAGTGTGACAATTCTTAAAAATCAATTCCAATTCTAAAGGTGTTTCTTACTTCTTACAACTAAAACTTACAATTATTTTCAATCTGAAATGGTTTTCCAGTGCAAGGTTCAAAGTAGATCCTTACATCGGTTTGTATACAGCTGCGTATCTTCCCATGAGCCAGAACTTGAAGCACAGGGAGAATGATACATGTAGTTGTTTTGTTATTGTCAATTTTGATAGTGTATATAAGTAATGGTAAGACGTGAATTTATAAGAATCATTGTTTTTTTTATATTTGCAGATCCAAATTGCTTATCAAAATCATCAATATATCAAAATGTTCAACTTGAATGACATAGCAGCACAAATGGAAAAAACTTATTCACCTGCAACTTTTTTATTCAAATCTACTTGTCCAGTGAGAACAGAACTGTATTCAATATTCATTTCATGATCCCTTTCAAAAATTCTGAACCTTTCAAAATAGCGCAATTATGGAATAAGTACTAAAACATTATAATTTACAGGGAAACCTTTTCACATGCAAGTTAAGTTTTTAATATTATTTAAGGTACTTTAGAACACTATTACTTTTCATTCAACGATTTACATTGGATTTATACTTAACCACATTTGTCCTAAGATGGTTCACCTACAAAATTGTATCATTTGTACAATTGTTTCATTCCAAGTAACGGAACAACTCTTTATATTGTTGTTCTTCGTCTTGAGGTCACCATGTGGTCTTCAACAATGAGCTTTGCTCAGGCCTCAAAGTCAGTTCAACCCTGTTCCTGGTACCGGTTTGAGCGGAATTCATTGCTTAATGTCGACCAAGGATACATCAATGTAATCTATTACCCATTGATGCAGGATAGTCAACAAATATTAAATTAACTGGCAAACTGTTCTTACAATCGCTGTCATCTGTTGCCTGACATAAGGACCAAGAGAAGACAATTCCAGAATATAAACAAGCTGTGTCTCACATACATTAAATACAACTGGCAAAGCATAAGATGTATAAACCTGTTTTACCATGCTCTCTGCTAGGACCCAAGGTCCAATGTTAAATAATGTTTCCACTAGCAACCGTCTTGATTATAGTGGGAACCTGAAGAAATGTTTGCTGTGGACCATCTAAAGAATATTGTGGCCAAGTTTGGTTAAAATCGGCCTAGCAGTTTTCAGAGCCGATCTTTGAATATGTTTTCCCACAGTGTCCAATGCTTAACTATGTTCCCTGCTGGCGGAGATCTCTGAAGACACATTTTACGCAGACCCCAGCCTAAAGACTATTAGAACCAAGTTTGGATCCAATCGGCCCATCAGTTTGAGTGAAGGAGATCTTTAAAAGTGTTGTCGTCCAATGTTAAATTAATGTTCCACGTTGGCTAACCTTGGATACCGGGCAAACCTGAAAACAACTTTTTAAAATGCAACAAACAAAAGACTTGTAACTAAGCTTGGTTCCACTTGGCCTAGCAGTTTTAGAAGAGAAGATTTTTGAAAGTTTTCGCATGGGGTTAAACCTTAAACTTATTCCCTACTGGTGGTCATCTTTGGTATAGCTGGAACCAGAAAACACCTTTTTACAGTCAACCATTTAAAGACTCTTGTAGCAAAGTTTGGTTCTAATTGGCCCAGCAATTTCAGAGAAAATCTCTGAATGTGTTTAGTCAAAAGGTCGTCATGTTGAAATATGTTCCCGCTGTTGGCAATCTTGGATATGGCGCGAACCTGAAAAACACACTTTTTAAGGAAACCCCCAAAAAAAGACTATTGTGGCCAAGTTTGGATTCAATTGACACAGTAGTTTCAGAAGAAAAGATATTTAAAAGTGTTTCGATACTGTCCGATTTTAAAATGTGTTTCTCTCTGGCGGTCATCTTAAATAAATTTCATTTCTGACATAAGTTGAGATAAGTAAAAAGGTAGAAAACTTAGAAAAAAGTTCAACTTTCTGTGAACTAAGTTAAAAAGAACTAAGTTAAAAATAACATTAAGGTGGTGCATGATACTATTAGGAAACTAAAGAATAATAAGGCTGTAGGGATAGATGGTGTTCCTAGTGAATTATTTAAATCTGGGAGCAGTATTATGTCAACTGTTTAATTAGATATTGTTTTCTGGACATTATTAACTCAAATGGTCATTATCCTATTTATGCCCAATTTTCAAATCAGGGAATCCAAGCAAACCTTAAAGCAAAAAACAAAGAGGGACAACTATTAATTCTTGTATCGGAAAAATATTTAATTGTTATAAATAGGAGGGTTGATTCTCATTTGGAGAAAAATAGTATTACTTATCCTCATCAAATTGGATTTTCAAAAAAATAGAACATCTGACCACATACACTATATTAGATAAATATATCAACTGAAAAAAGGGGGGGTCTATGCATTCTTTGTGGATTTCAAAAAGGCATTTGATAGAGTCGAACATTCTGGTATTAAATACAAATGAATTTCAAAAAATCAAAAAAATCATATTTCGGGGAAATTTTTTAATATTCTTAAAGATATGTAAACAAAAAATGTAATGTGTGTTAAAATTGTTGATATATTAACCCAATCCTTTATGTCGCTTGTCGGAATATATAACTTTATTCTCATAAAACCATACAACAATGGTACAGAGAAATGCATATAAATAATATTACAATATTACAACAGAGTAAATAATATACGAAGGATCATTGATGTATAATGACTATATACATCTGTGTATTTAGACAAATACAAATATAAATAGAAAACAGACATAAGTTACCCTAGGGAGATACCCGTTCATTACTTATTTTAATAAACTTACATAAATTGTAAAGAGTTGTAGTATTTCTGCTACTCATCAGATCATGAAATTTTATAATATTCGGTCTGTTATAAAAATGGCGTGAAATTAATTTTTTCCTTTCATCAGAAAGTACCGAACAGGTGAAAATATAATGGAATTCATCGCCAATTTCGTTTGAATCACATAACGTACATTTTCTTTCTTCTCTCTGAATATTTTGCCACCGACCCGTTTCTATAGGAAGTCTATGGTTTGAGAGTCTAAATTTACAAAATAAATATATATTTTTGTCATCCAAAATTTTAAAATAATTTTCNAAGGAGTCTGTTCTACACATGTAAGGCAACCTTCCTGTAAAATTTCATCAAATTCTGAGCACTTTGATTTTCCCGCCTTTTTTACCATTTCCATGGCACCGGTCGACATTTTGAAGTCTTGGAGACCAGAAGTCAATTCTACACATGTAAGGCAACCTACCTGTAAAATTTCGTCTAATTCTGAGCACTTTGATTTTCCCGCCTTTTTTACCATTTCCATGGCACCGACCACCATTTTGAGGTCTTGGACAGAAGGAGTCTGTTCTACACATGTAAGGCAACCTTCCTGTAAAATTTCNATGTGATAATCCAGTATTGTCTAAAATTTGTTTAACGTTTTTTATCCAAGGAATATTTACATCATGTTTATTAAAAGCATACCTATACAGGATTGCAGGAAGTTTTTCTTCTTTCCCAGTTAATTATTTTGTCCAATAATTTAGACATCGAAGTTTTATACAAATATCTAAAAGGTATCGCCCAAGCTCTCCGTATATCATAAAATCTGGAGTGCTCTTTTTAATTTTGAGTAGCATCTTACAAAATNATTGGATCAGTGGTGTCCGAGAAAACTGATGGACAAAGTTGAGGCGGAAAACGGAAGAAAAAGAATAATAATAATAATAAAAAGAAACACAGCAAAAACAATAAGTCTCCCCAAACTTCGTTTGGAAGACTTAATAATAATAGTAGAGAAACGGACCAAAAACAATATGTCGTCCCGACTACGTCTGGGGCGACATAATAAAAATAAGAAACACAGCAAAAACAATAAGTCTCCCCAAACTTCGTTTGGGAGACTTAATAAGAAACGGTGCAAACACAAGAAGTCGCCAAACTTTGTTTGGGCGACTTAATAATAATGAACAAGTGTTAATGTGTTTGCAAGCAAACACAGAAGTCGCCCAACCAGAATTAATGCTTTAATGTTCTTTGAAAGAACAGTGCGTCCTCGATTTAAGAATTTAGGATTTAAAACTCATCATGATTCTGTCTATCGGTGATTAATAATAATAGTAGAGAAACGGACCAAAAACAATATGTCGTCTGGGGCGACATAATAAAAATAAGAAACAGGGCAAAAACAATAAGTCTCCCCAAACTTTGTTTGGGCGACTTAATAATAAGAAACGGTGCAAACACAAGAAGTCGCCAAATTTTGTTTGGGCGACTTAATAATAACGAGTGATGATATGTTTGCATGCAAACACAAGTCGCCCAAACCAGATTCCATACCCAATTCCCTTTTGAAAAATGCTGTGTTGTATATTTGTCACCAATGATTGTAATGATGCGTTTTGAAATATTTGTTTCTATTCCTTATGTAAGAACTACAATGTAGTGTCATAAACTCATCATCTCTTCGTCTATCAGTGTTAGTAGTACTTTGATTCACAGGTGAACACTTCTTTAGTGTATGCACTGGATTGCATCAGAAAAAAAGTTGCGACATAATGGTTTCAATATTGATTCATTGATAAAACCAACATTCCAAGCTTAATATGTACATTTATTGCTACTTTAACATGAAATAAAGCTTTAGGGCTGTGACGTTGACCTTTGACCTTCACCTCATTGTGAAGGTCCAGACTTCCTGAACATTTTGTACGTTGAATGTCTTTTAGTATCTTCAATGGTATTTGAGCTATAAGCAAAAACACGAAATTCGGACATCAAAATCGGTTTTCGGTCCATAAACCGAAAACGGTTGGTCCGATAATTTTGGATCCTGTGTAAAAAATGTAAATCTCAAAAAGATACACATTTTCCCCGTTACATTTAATCAGTTATCTATTATGGTTTCTGAGATAATCCAATAACAAGGTCTAGGGTCAGGGTTCAAAGTGACCAATGACCTTTGACCTTGGCATTTTTAAATGTAACACATATCACCTAAGATGAATGGAAAAGGTTTCAGGTTTCTATCTCTTACCGTTTTCGAGAAAAAACCTACTTAAAAGATATGATGAAGTTTTCAAGGGTCATAACTCCTGAACGGTTGACCATAGAGTTTCGGTCTAAATGTAACAAATGTCGGTCATGACCTAACTAACATTTTTGTCATTACATTGTATTAGCTATCTGTTACAGTTTCCGAGATAATCCGATAATAAGATTTGGGGTCAAAGTTCAAAGTGACCAATGATAGTGGTCATTTGGAAAATTTCAACACCCGAGTGCACATCTTTGGGTGGTGATCTATCTACCTGTGAAGTTTGATTATGAATGGGCAAGTGATCTCTGAGAATTTGGTTGGACAAGATGATTTTTGAGGTGGAATAATAATAATAAAAAGAAGAATAATAAGAAACGGTGCAAACACAAGCAGTTGCCGAACTTTGTTTGGGCGACTTAATAAGAAACGCAACAAAAACAATAAGTCGCCCAACTTCGTTTGGGAGACTTAATAAGAAACGCAACAAAAACAATAAGTCTCCCAACTTCGTTTGGGAGACTTAATAATAATAACAAGTGATAATGTGTTTGCAAGCAAACACAGAAGTCGCCCAACCAGAATTAATTCTTTAATGTTCTTTGAAAGAACAATGAGTCCTCGATTAAACAAATAGGGACTTTAAACTCATCATGATTCTGTCTATCAGTGATATCAGTATTTTTGATTAACCTGTACACACTTTGTGCATGATTGCGTCAGAAAAATCACTTCTATTTATATATTATGAAGTAAGGCATTTTCTCTATGGTGTGTATTTATATAAAAATATCAAGTCACATTGAAATACATACAAGTTTCATTGAATTTGGGCCACCCATTTTTGAGAAAACTAGTACGTCAATTGTTCAAAAAACAATTGATAGGTCTTTCCCGGAAGTTGCGTCATAATATTATCATAATTTATCAAAAATTTAAGCTTAATATGTACATTTATTGATACTTTAATGTGAAATAAAGCTTTTGACTATGACCTTGAACTTTGAGCTTGACCTCATTTTGAAGGTCACATCTTCTTTTACATTTTATGTATTGAATGCCTCTTTGTATCTTCAATGGTATTTGAGCTATAAGCAAAAACCCGAAATCAGACATCAAAAATCGGTTTTTGGTCCATAGGCCCAAAACGGTTGGTCCAATAATTTTGGACCCAATGTAACAAATGTAGATCTTAACAAAATACACAATTTCGCCATGACATTTTATCAACTATCTGTCATGGTTTCCGAGATAAGGTCTAGGGTCAAAGTTCAAAGTGACCAATGACCTTTGACCTTGGCATTTTTAAATGTAACACATATCATCTAAGTTGAATGGAAAAGGTTCCAGGCTTCTATCTCTTATCGTTTTCGAGAAAAACATGATCAAATATGTGACAAACCTTTCAAGGGGCATAACTCCTGAACGGTTGACCATAGAGTTTGGGTCTAAACCAACGAAGGTCCGTCATGACATAACAAACATTTTTGCCATTACATTTAATCCGCTATCTTTTACCGTTTCGGATTTAATTCAATTAAAAGATTTAGGGTCAAAGTTCAAAGTGACCAATGGTGGTGGTCATTTTGGTAATTTGAATAACCAAAAGCACATCTTGAGATGGAGATCTACCTTCCTATGAAGTTTGGTAGTGATTGGGCAAGTAGTCTCTGAGAATTTGACCGGACAAGATGATGGCAAGAAGAAGCAGAAAAATAACTAGATATATAATTGCAAGCAATAGCTGATGTCGCCCCTGGCAGGCAAGTCGATGCTTCCATATTGTTCGCAGTGTCAAAATCTACCTAAAAATCAATTTTCATTGAAATCCGACAAAGTTGAAATTTTGACGTATTTTGGCGGCCATCTTGGAAATGGCGGCCATTTTGAAAAAATATATTAAAACGCACATCTTCAAATGGTGATCCTACTTTGTGCAAAGTTTCATGAAGTTCTGATCATGCATCACTGAGTAATTTCATGGACAACTTTTGGCTGGAATAATAATAATAACAAGTGATGATATGTTTGCATGCAAACACAAGTCACCCAAACCAGATTCCATGCTCAATTGCTCTTTGAAAAAATGCTGTGTTTATATTTATCACAAATGATTGTTATAATGTGTTCTGAAATATTTGTTTTCATTACTAATTTTTAAACTCATCATGTTTTCGTCTATCAGTGCTATTAGTGCTTTGATTCACCGGTCAAAATATTTCTGGATTGCGTCAGAAAGAAATTTGCGTCATAATGTATTCAATATTGATTCATCGATGAAACCCACATTCCAAGCTTAATATGTATATTTATTGATACTTTTACATGAAATAAAGTTATGCGGGTGTGACCTTGACTTTTGACCTTGACCTCATTTTGAAGATAACGTCTTCCGGAACATTTTGTATGTTTACTGTCTTTTTGTATCTTCAACGGTATTTGAGCTATAAGCAAAAAACCCAAAAATCGGACATCAAAATTGGTTTTTGGTCCATAGGTCCAAAACGGTTGGTCCAATAATTCTGGACCCAATATTACAAATGTAGATCTGAACAAGACACGCATTTTTGCAATTACATGTTATCAGCTATCTATTACGGTTTATGATTTAATCCAATGACAAGGTCTATGGTCAACGTTCAAAGTGACCAATGACCTTTACCTTTGCATTTTTAAATGTAACACATATCACCTAAGTTGAATGGAAAAGGTTTCAGGTTTCTATCTCTTACCGTTTTTGAGAAAAAGCATGTTTAAAGATATGATTAAATTTTCATGGGGCATGACTCATGAACGAGTCATCGTAGAGTTTCGGTCCAAATGTAACAAATGTCCGTCATGACCAAACAAACAATTTTGTCATACATTTAATCAGCTATCTTTTTCGGTTTCTGAGTTATACCAATAAGAGGGTTGGAGGTCAAAGCTCAAAGTGACCAATTACAGTGGTCATTTTGGAAAGTCCAAGACCTTTGTACACATCTTGGGGTTGGTATCTACTATGGTCTCAAATTTAATAAAGTTTGGTCCACCCATCTCTGAGAAATGTTTGGACAATGTTCGAAAAATCATTGAGGAATAATGATAATAACGAGTGATGATATGTTTGCATGCAAACACAAGTCACCCAAACCAGATTCCTTACTCAATTGCTCATTCAAAAAATGCTGTGTTGTATATTTACCACCAATGATTGTAATAATTTGTTCTGAGATATATTTTTTATTCCTCATGTAAGAATTAGTTTCTTAAGCTCATTATGTTTTCGTCTATCAGTGCTATAAGTGCTTTGATTCACAGGTCAAAATTAATCTGGATTGCATCAGAAAGTTGCGACATAATGTTTTCATTATTGATTCATCGTGAAACCAACATCCCAAGCTTAATATGTGTATTTATTGATACTTTAACATGAAATAAAGTATGTGATGTGACCTTGACCTTTGACCTTAACCTCATTTTGAAGGTCCCGTCTTCCTGAACATTTCGTATGTTTAAAGTCTTTTTTGTATCTTCAATGGTATTTGAGCTGTAACCAAAAAAACCGAAATTCGGACAAAAAAAATCGGTTTTTGGTCCATAGGCCCAAAACGATTGGTCCAATAATTTTGGACCCAGGTAACAAGTGAGATCTCAACAAGACACACTTTTTCCCCGTTACATTTAATCAGTTATCTATTATGGTTTCTGAGATAATCAAATAAAAAGGTCTGAGGTCAAAGTTCAAAAGGACCTTTGACCTTGGCATTTTTAAATGTAACACATATCACCTTAGTAGAATTGGAGAGGTTCTAGGTTTCTATCTCTTACCGTTTCCGAGAAAAAAAAAACATGTTTTAAGATATGACAAAATCTTTAAGGGGCATAACTCATGAACGGTTCATCATAGAGTTTCGGTCCAAATGTAACAAAGGTCCGTTAGGACCTAATAAACATTTTTGTCATTACATATTATCAGCTATCTGTTACACTTTTCGAGATAATCCAATCACAAGGTTTGAGGTCAAAGTTCAAAGTGACCAATGACGGTGGTCATTTTTGAAATTAAGTTTGGACTACCCATCTCTGAGATATTGTTTGGACAAAGTTCATAAAATTCATTGGAGAATAATGATAATGAAAAATAATAAGAAACAGAGCAAACACAATAAGTCACCAAACTTCGTTTGGATGACTTAATAACTAGATTTGCAATTGCACGCAATAGCTGATGTCGCCCCTGGCAGCCAATTCGATGATTCCATCTTGTTCGCAGCCCCAAAATCTACCTACAAATAGATTTTCATTGAAATCCGACAACGTTGAAATTTTGACGTAAAATGGCGGCCATCTTGGAAATGGCGGCCATTTTGAAATTTTTTTCACCGTGCATCCATAACTTCATATGGTGTTCCAATTCAAGTGATTCTGTTCAGCCAACTCAGAGAAGAGCTCTGGACAAAATTCTGGGAAGTGAAATAATAATAATAGTAAAGAAACAAAAATAATAACAAAGAAACGGAACAATAACAATATTTCTCCCCGACTACGTCTGGGGCGACATAATAAGAAACGAAGGAATAACAATATGTCGTCCCGACTACGTCTGGGGCGACATAATAAGAAACGGTGCAAACACAAGAAGTCGCCAAACTTTGTTTGGGCGACTTAATAATAAGAAATGCAACAAAAACAATAAGTCTCCCAAACTTCGTTTGGAGACTTAATAAAAATAAGAATTGAGTAAAAACAATAAGTCTCCCCAAACTTCGTTTGGGAGACTTAATAACAAAGAAACGGACCAAAAACAATATGTCGTCCTGACTACTTAACAAAGAAACGGACCAAAAACAATATGTCGTCCCGACTACGTCTGGGGCGAAATAATAACAAAGAAACGGACCAAAAAACAATATGTAATCCCGACTACGTCTGGGGCGACATAATAAAAAGATAACAGGAAACACCTACAATTGCTAAAAAAACACAGCCACATGCCACAATGTACCAGGGAACTGCACAAGAAAAAACCACAATAAAAACAAAAGACAAACGTAAAGAAATATAGGAACTCGGGACAACCGGAGTTCACACAGGGTCCCATGTGAAAACTATGCTCACCATATGTAATCATTTTGTGTAAATTGCGAACCTGAGAACAATTTTTAACCGGTTACTATACAAAAGACTATCGTGAAATTGTTTAGTTCCCATTGGTCCATTTGTTTGAGAAAATAAGGTTTTTGAATGTGTTTCCATGGGATCTAATGTTAAAAACCATGTTTCCCTTATGTTTTGAATAACGTGAAACCTCCCACAAAAAGCCATTTTCGCAAAGGAGCTATCCACAGAATATCGTGACGAGTTGCCTCCTATTGGCTCGGTAGTTTCAGAGGCCATGTTTGAATGTATCCCTGCATTCTGCTGACGGCCATCTTGGATAAAGCAGAACCTGAAAAACGTCTTTGTTGCAGGGGACCAAAGTCTATTGTGATCAAGTCTGGTTCCAAGTTACGCAGTCGGCTCGGACGAAGACGAAAAATGATGGCAATGGCAAAAACTCGTCCTGGCTATTTTCTGAATTTCCACACCGCATATTAAAAAACCATAACAATGAAGATAATAATTGTTACAGGACAAAAAAATGCTTACGAGAAAAACATCGTACTTGTAGCAAAGATGAATGAATTCTGAAAAAGATTAAAATTGGTGATCTTTTTTGTGGGTGTTTTCTATTTTTCTTTTGTTTTGTTTTATTTTGTTTGTTTGTTTTTTTCTTTTGTGTGTGTTTTTTTTTGTTTTGTTTTTTTTTCATAGCTTTTAATATCATTTAATATGAAATTAATACGTTAATATTTATGCAATAATGAAACCCACCGATTATGTGAAAAACAGTGGTAAAAAGTACGGATTTTAACCAAAAAGCAGCTTAAAGATCGGAATAGAGCAGCATATCACTTTTTTACCACAACGGAATGTAATATTATTTTCAAACACACTAATACGATTCTCATATAGGGTTGAATTTTGCGTTCTAAATTTACATATATTCCCACAACCAGTAAATCCTTGATGAATTATTGATGATTACCTGAGTATCGAGAGTTGTTTGTGTTTTCGGGTGGTTGTTTTTGTTTTTGTATTTTTTTACTATTCATTGTCAACACTTTCTTGAAGTTTTTTATTAGAAAAAATCGTTTTGGTTCTTAATTTTTTTTTCATATACATTTTCATCTCCCTTGTCAGTGCTTTTTCTCCTTTCTCCCGCCCCTTTCTTCCTTCTCCCTTAACCTTGTCCACCCCCTCATTCAGAGTTGAAGTTACATTCAGGCACAGTTTACAAAAATATGGCAAAAAAATATTCTGGAATCCAATTATTCACGAATCCATTAGAGCACTTTTTAATACCACACCACACTTAGTGGCGAGGTATTATGTGATACTCAGTCGTGTGTCCGTCCGTCCGTCTGTCTGTCTGTCTGTCTGTCTGTCCTTACGTCCGTGCCCCGAAGGTTTCCGACTGATAACTTGTGAACGAAAAAAACATTAGGTCTTAATACTTGGTATGTAAGTTGTTAACCACAAAACTCAGGTCAAATTCGATTTTGGGTTCAGACAGAGATCCAAGGGGTTCATGAGTTATGCCCCTTGAAACTTTGAAATTTTGCGAATTTTAGGGTTTCCGACTGATAACCTTTGGATGAAATAACAAGCTGTCTTCAAACTTGGTATGATAGTTGTTAACTATAAATCTCCGACCAACTTTTATTTTGGGGTCAGAGGTCTAATGGGTTCTTGAGTTATGCCCTTGAAACTTTGAAATTCTGAAATTTTAGGGTTCCCGACTGATAACTTGTGAACTAAATTAATAGACTGTCTTCAAACGTGGTATGTAAGGTGTTTACCACAAAACTCAGACCAAGTTCGATTTTGGGTTCAGAGGTCCAAGCGGTTCATAAGTTATGCCCCTTGAAACTTTGAAATTTTGCAATTGTAGGGATTCTGACTGATAACTTGTGAACGAAATATCATAATGCCTTCAAACGTGCTATGTAAATTGTTGACCACAAAACTCAGATCAAGAACGAATTTGAGTTCAGAGGTCCAACGGGTTCTTGAGTTATGCCCCTTGAAACTTTGAAATTTTGCAAATTTTAGGGTTTTCGACTGATGTGAATGAAATATCATACTGTCTTCAAACTTGGCATGCAAATGTTTACCACAAAACACATGCCAAGTGTAATTTAGGGTTCAGTGGAACATAGGGTTCTGGAGTTATGCCCCTTTTAACTGAGAAAGCGGGGTATCATGTAATGCACCATTACTATTTTTTCGGAGGTTGTGTGTCTTTGGTCTTCCATCGTTTTGTGTTCTCGTGTTTGCCTTTTTTTTTGTTTCATTTATCACTTTATTTGTTCATTACTTTGTTTCTGGACTCTGATTTATGAAATCTACTTGTGCTTGTTCGTTCTGTATTCTATTGCCGTTCTTTTGGATCCGCCAATACTTAGAGGGCAACCATTTGGTTTTTAGGGGGGTGGGGGCAAGGACGAACATCTGATCCTGGATATTTTTTTCATGCAAACATTTTTTTCACTGGGAGCAATTCTTTCGGTTTTTCGGTTTTCGGTCCAAGCCATACAATTTGCTTCATACAGTTTGGTGCAGTCATAACCTCTCACAAAGTTAACTTAGAACTGTTCGAATGACTGCTCTAAGTTAACTTAGAACTGTTCTAGAACAGTTCTAGAGCTGCTCTAAAAAAGTGTTCTAAAAGCAGTCATTGTCAACAACTGAAGCAGTCATAGAGTAGAACTGTTCTAAAAGTAGTCATCGAGTAGAACTGTTCTAAAACGGTCATAACCTGTTCTAAAAGCAGTCATGGTCTTCCGTATGACTGCCTTTAGAACTGTTCTAAGTTAACTTAGAAAATGGCCGTTTTTATGACCACTTTTAGAACTGCTCTGTCTTATGACCACTTTTAGAACTGCTCTATGTTATGACTGCTTTTAGAACTGTTCTAAGTTAACTTAGAAAATGACCGTTTTTATGACCGTTTCTAGAACTGTTCTACATCTGCTCTAAGTTAACTTCAAGTTAACTTAGAATTGTTTCTAAGATAACTTGGAGTTAACTTGGATGAGAGGTTATGACTGCACCCAACTGTATATGTCATCCTTGGTATTTTTTACAGCTTCCGCCTGTCTTGTATTTTTTTTTTACCAAATTTCTGATCCTGGAATTTTTTTTCGAATTCCTTACTAGCCACCCCAATAAAAATCAAATGGTCACTCCCTAAGCTTGGTTCAAATGAAGTTTTACCCGTATGTAGTGAATGTAAACTGTATTGAGGTGTTTGTGAAGTATACTTCTTCATAATCAAAGTAGCAAAAATTAAGATTATCTGTATTTACCGAACCTTAGTGAAAAAAAAATGTCAGGGTATTATTTGGGGGCATTGCCAGTTATTTCTTTTGTTTTGTTTGTCATATTGATGAGAATTTTAATGTCTTTTACTAATATGCTGCGACTATGAGCGACAATGTTTCGAGATTAGATTAAAAAGATATACCTATAAAAAGTTTCTGAATACGCGAAACAACTCAATTGAACTTTACAAACACCTTTTTAGACGGAGCCATATCGAAGGTTTGTCCAGTGAACTACATATTAAGGAAATTACAGAATATAATTTTGACTTCTACAAATGCTAAATACCCTTTGCAGTTACAGTTTGTGACATCGAAAAATTAAGACAATAGGTGAATAATTATTTGTGACAAATGAAGTGAGATATTTCTGTACAATGTTACTATATACAGTGACAAAAGTCTATTAATAAGATATAAGAATACAAAGTCAAATCAATAATTATTTTCAAATCTAGAGTTTATCAAGTCAACAAAAGTCATTTCAGCAATTTTTGTTTCATGAGTTATGTAAAAAGTCACTTTCATGTGCTGAATTCATCAACATAATGTCATATGCAGTTGAATTTCGTCACCACTGTCATATTTCAGAATATAGAATACTGATTTCATCACAAACTGGTTTTTCTCCGAGTTTACGTTTTGAAAAGCTTTGGACTCGAATAATAGAGGCGTAGTTATTTTCACCCTGAGTTCCGGCTACGCAGTCTTATTGCTGACGTAGCGTCCTTCCGGCTTTTGAAACCTTAAGGACCGAATTTCTCTACAACGATAACAGGAAATTTATTCATATTCCCTTTGCCAACATAAGAACAGAGGCTATTATAATCAGCAATATTTGGAATCGCAGATAGGTCACTTCTAAACCCCTCTTTATTTCAAAGATCAATCCAAACCAATAAATAATACCCTACCGCTATAAAAAGACCATAGGTTGGAGAACTTTAAACCACAAAAAACATTGCAGCACCTAGACATTAAGGATTTTCTTGAATTCCCTCTGACATGTGACTGATTCTCATCTCCTTTTGTTTACAGTCCCTCTTGACATGTTATTACCGACAATCTTAAGATCATTGAAAAATAATTTATACGGAAGATGGTCTCCAATGGTACAAAGTTCCAAGATTTAAATTTCAAGATCGATCAAGATCCTTATGGACGTTGTTTAAGGTTACGCCAGAGCATGTTTAAGAGAGAGACAGAATTCTAAATACATGTAGGAAATACCTTGCCCATCCGTCTGTATTGTTTTTTTTGTCCAAGGTATCCGTCATTTGCATCCGAGTATTTCCTCGTATTTGTTGGATTGAAATTAAACACTACCCACAATTACATTCTAGTGGCGTTGTAAGCACACCATCATTGATGCATGGCAGTCCTTGGGTTGGAGCCCCCTTCTATCTGGATTTTGTTTTTAGAATTTCGAGTTGAAGTTACATTCAGGCACAAATTACAAAAAATTATAAAACAGTATGAAATCCCATTATTCAGGAATCCATTGGCACCCCTTTTCGAAGGTTGTTTAAAGGGTCTGTCGTTTCTTTGGTCTTTCATCGTTTTGTGTTCTCCTGTTTGCCTTGTTTCTTGTATCACTTCATTTGTTCATTGCCTTGTTTCTGAACTCTGCTTTATGAAATGTAGTTGTGGTTGTTCCTTCTGCATTCTATTGCCGTTGTTTTGGATCCGCCAATACTTAGGGAGCAACTATTTGATTTTTATGGGGGAGGTGCAAGGAAGGAACATTTGTTGGTCCAAGCCAGACATTTTGCTTAATACTAGTATATGTCATCCTGGTAATTTTTTTCAGCTCCCTCCTGACCTGAGTTCGCCAAATTTCTGATCCTGAAAGTTTTTTCCGAATTCCTTACCCCCCCNCCCCCCCCCCCAATCAAATGGTCTTGCATTAAAAGAATACCCATATGCAGTGAATGTAAAACTTCTTTATATTATCTGTATTTCGCGTACCTAAGTGAAAAAAAATCTGGGTATATTTTTCGGCCATTGACATTGTACTTCTATAGTTTGTTCAGTTATTTCTTTTGTTTTGCTTTGTTTGTCGTATTGATGAAATATGCCTCTTACCAGTATGCTGCACTTGTCTCGATGAACTACTTTGTATATTTTTTACAATTCTTATTTGCGGATGGGGTATTGGCGGATAGCGGTTATTGGCGGATGGTAATGGCGGGTCACTTCACTTTAGTATATTTTTAAGATTAAATTCGTGAGACATATTTTAAATAGTCTCTGATTACTCGAAACAACTGAAGTCACCATTTACAATTATCAACGAAGGGATATGGAGTAAATGCAAATGAGACAAAATCTCTACAAATACATGGTAAAACACAGCAATGTAACAGAGCTTTTATTGTTGTTCTTGAAGTCACGATGAGGCCTTCAACAACGAGCATTTTTGGACAGCACCATCGAATGGCAGTCTTTCACTGCATGCATACCTTGATTATTCAGGCACGTAACATATTAAGGAAATTACATATAAATTTAAGCTTCAGCTTTCGAATTCACGATTACTTCTTAATTCTTTCTTAATTCTTGTAATTCAACACATTTTTGTATATGTAGAATTGAACACAATAATTTTAGTAGACGGATGAACAGTCAAAACTATATACAACCAAAAGATTGTCACATACATGATTTTGTATATATGGCAAATAAAGTTCTTGTTCTTTTTCTTGATAAAAAGGAAGGTCTCAAAACTAAAATGGATAACAACGTTACAAATTTCCCAACAAACCCTTATGTTTATCTGAAAACATAACAATTTTACATTTCTCCTTTATGTTCCAAACTAGTTTTCTTTCAACCCCGTCTATCATTTGTAATCATACACTTTTGTAATATCTTTATATTATATAAGAATTGATGATGCATGCTAGTATATGTCACTTGTTTACTACATGTATGTGGAGAAGACCTTAGTAGGTGTCTGCTTTAGTTGTTAAATGAAAATAGCAATTAAATATATTGAAAGCATTGAATTGAATGATGTTTTCGTTTTAAAAAATAAACAGAGGGGAATCGAAATTGACTTGTAGAGCACGTCATTTTAAATAATTTTACCGGTGAAAAAAAAGTTGTCAAGATGGAGCAAGCGAACCATTTGTTGGATACAGGATACAGAAGAAACATAGAAAACCGGGATAAATGGTCTGGAAGTCCGGAATTTGTGCTGTCTTGTATTGGATTTGCGGTCGGTTTAGGGAATATATGGCGGTTTCCCTATCTATCCTACAAAAATGGCGGAGGTTTGATATATCTTGATGATAGAGAAAAACTTTATATACTTATATAAATAACGGCAGCATAATGATGCTGCATGAAAAAATCGGAATAATGAGGTAATATCGTGTATTTATGAGATAATATCTCATAATTATGAGATTACTATCTCATAACTATTACTTCATAATCATGAAATATTATCTCATAATTATGAAGTAAAAAGTCACAATCACGAGATAAAGCAATTGTTCAACCATTGTCTTAACTTTTTAAAATAAATCGATGTTCAAAAAGCATTTATAGACCGACCAGTTAACTTGAAAAAGGGGGGGGGGNGCTGATTTTATGTGAAAAAAATATTTTGGCTGCCAGAATGATGAAAAAAAAATTCTGAAGGAGGCTTTCTGCCCAAAAAAAGTAATGTTAGTTTTGAAAAAAAAAATATTTTGTTGAAACACTTGAAAAAAATAAATAAATTTGTTCGCGCTTTGGGCGAAAAAAATTTCTGTCCAGAAAAAACCATACCCCCCTTTCAGGTTAAATGTTCGGTCCCTTAGCATTTGTGTATTTTAAATATAAGATGTCGAAATTGTATTCTGTTAAAAGCTAAAAGCACATGGAAACGTATTGATGCCAAATAAAGACAACAAAAAAAAAAACATCTCGTAATTATGAGATAATTATACGAAAATATGAATTATTAACTTATCATTATAAAATATTATCTCATAAAATTTTATGACACAGTATCTCATTATTGTGAGATCGTATCTAAAAAGTACGATATAACATCTCATAATTATGAAATATTTATCCTGTATTTATGAAATAATATTTCATTATTATGAGACAATTCAGTATATCATAATTATGACTGATTATCTCATAATTGTGAAATAATATCTTATAATTTTTTAAAATAACATCTCATAATTCTGAGATGTTATCTCATAATTCTGGGATAATAACCTCATTATATTATAATTATATATTGCCATCAACTCCCAAGGGAGTACAATGAATTGTATTTCAATAAACTTGTTATGAGATATTATCTCATAATAAAAAGATCTGTTTTCTTTATTTGGCATCAATACCCTTCCGTAGTAAATTCTGTTTACGAAATACAGTTCTGACTTCTTATATTTAAAATACACAAATGCTAAATACCCTTTGTAGTTACAGCTTGTGACATCGATTTAAAATACGTTGAGACAATGGGTGAATAATTATTTATAATGAAACGCCCAATAACAGACTTTCGAGTTAGGAACTCTCGTGTAATTGAAGGCGGAAACGATCGCCTCGGATACCAGTAAGAAGGAATGCTGGATTTCTATATCACATGAAAAACAAACTATTCATGAAATTGAAGTGCATTTATAATTTTCACTATATGACAATTATTTACATAACTTTTTATTGTTGAAAAAGCGCTACAAATCCATTTAATATAAAATATAAATCACCCTAAGGGACCGACCATTTTACTTGAAAAAAAGGGGAGGGGGTATGTTTTTTTTCTAAAAAATATTTTGGAGCCGATTGTATGTGAAAAAAATATTTTGGCTTCCAAAATGATGGAAAAAAATTCTGAAGGAGGCTTTTTGCCCAAAAAATAATGTTAAATTTGAAAGATATTTTGTTAATACACGTGAAAAAATTTCTGTCCAGAAAAAAACATAACCCCCCCTTTTCAGGTTAAGTGGTCGGTCCCTTAGGTTTGTAAACAGTAACTTTATTGTGCTGAATTATTCATCAACCGCGATGATACGCCGTGGAATTTCGTCACCACTGTCATTTTTCAGAAAATAAAATACTGACATTCATCACGTATTAGTTTCTCTCCGATCTCACGTTTTGAAAAACTATTGAGATTTTGAACTCGAGAAAAGAGCCGTAGATATTCTACCCCAAGAGTACTGGCTACGCAGTCTAATTGACGTAGTGTCTTTTCGTCTTTTGAAACCTTAAGGACCGGACCTTTCTACAACGATAACAAGGAAATAACTCATATTCTCATTGCCAACAAAAGAACAGAGGCTATTACAATCAGCAATATTTTGAATCTCAAAAAGGTTACTTCTAAAACCATCTTTAGTTCAAGGATCAGTCCGAACCAATAGTGTCCTGCCGCTATAAAAAGACCAGAAAAGGGAGAAGTTTAAACTACAGAAAGCATTGCAGCACCTAGACATTAAGAATTTTCTGGAAGTCCCTCTGGCATGCGACTGTTCCACATCTCCTTATGTTTTTTGTCCCTCTTGGCATGTTATTACCGACGATCTTAAGATCATTGGAAAAGAATTTCTACGGAAAGTGGTCTCTTATGGTACAAAATTCCGAGAACCACAGAGTATAAATTGGAATTTATTTGGAATTTAATTTTCAAGATTGATCAAGATCATTTTGGACGCTGTTGAAGGTTACACCAGAGCAGGGGTAAAGAGAGACAGACCAAGAGCCAGAACTTAGGTCCTTGTCAGATTGGGTTAAGATCCATTCCATCTTTAGTACGGAGTCTTGTTACAAATTATATACGCAACTTTGTAAACAATATGTATTTGAAGATCTTGAAGCCTGTAAGTGCCTCTCTGCATTATATGAAAAATACATTGTACCTGCTGACAAAGCTTCTAATAACATCTTTTTTGTATGTAATCACATTATGACAACCGCCTCATCAAATAACTAAGCATTGATCACAATTCACCAGGTAATGCTATATAACAAAAAGAGTTTTATTCTACAAAGCTGAAATCCTTTGCAATCACAGGTCATCCGTGTTCTCTTTGAATATTAAATAAATACCTGCCAAAACTTTATTTGGTACCCAAAATAAAACCAAAACCCATATAAGGGAAGATAAATTATGCACATTGCTAGATCTTAATCTTGTTCACCTACTGACCTGTCCATTGAACTTACCAATGTTTTCTGCAGTCAATTAAGCATACTATGAATCTATTCATGTCCGAAGTGACATAAATCACATGTGGATACTTAAAAATTCGAAGGGTTTATTGAAAAATCTGAAATTCTGTTCATTTTCTCAAAATTTGATTTTTCACACCCAATGTCACGCTAACTCATGATAAACTAAAATCATCAATTAAAAGTATCATGCATAAAGCATTTGCCGATTCAGAAAAAAAAAATGTTATATTGGGTTATAAATCCACACATTTTTTCAAAACCAATTAAAAAGGAAAGTATGCTACGACGAAAAACAGGTTTGATACGCGACTCCTTACGCGAGAGCAAGCAAAAATTATACAGACTTTCTCATAAGACATAGTTATCTTCGTGACGGCCTTATCAATCAAGGCTTCAGAAAATTCTGTCTCATAATCAGAAAACGCACCAGAGGTGCGAAAGCTCAGTTACGAATATTTGTTATTTTCATAAGTGCGTCATCTGATATGAAAATAATTGTATATAATCGTAAGAATTCTTTTATCTTAATCAATGTAGTTTCTTGTCACATGTGGTTCTAGAAATATTGTGTGGAAGCCGATGAAAATGTCAATTTTTGTTCTATTTTTAGAATTTGCGACCTTGACCTTTTTGCATAAATCGATAAATCAATAGGATTAACGTTCCTCCTCTCATTATAAGCCATGTCTGCACCAATTTTATTTCCATTTGAGATGTGAGTCTGGAGATATTTTACGGAAAAAGATAAAATGTCGAATTTTTGTTCTATTTTTAAAATATGTGACCTTGACCTTTGTCGCATTAAGCTCTATTTCAGCTGTGTTCCTTCTCTCATCATCAGTCATTTCTGTGCCAAGTTTTATAAAGGTGTGAAATGTGGTTCTGGAGATACTCGGTAGAAACGGACAAATGTCAATTTTTTTTCTGTTTTTACCCTTTTTAGCTCACTTGACCCAAAGGGTCAGTGTGAGCTATTGTCATCACTTGGCGTCCGTCGTCCGTCCGTCCGTTAACTTTTCACATTTTCATATTCTCCTCTGAAACCACTGAAGCAATTTCAACCAAACTTTACAGGAATGATGTATTAAAGGTCCTTTACAAAGATTGCTCATTTCGTTCCGATCCGATAAAAAACATGGCCGCCAGCGCGGAACTTAGGTTTAACATTGGACCCTATGGGAAAAATCACATTTTCATCTTCTGCTCTGAAACCGCTGAAGCAAATTCAATCAAACTCTACAGGAATGATGTACTAAAGGTCCTTAACAATGATTGCTCATTTCGTTCCAATCCGACAAAAAACATGGCCGCCAGCAGGGAACATGGTTTAACATTTGACCCTATGGGAAACTCACATTTTGATCTTCTCCTCTGAAACTTCTGAAGAAAATTCAACCAAACCTTACAGGAATGATGTAATAAAGGTCCTTAACAAAGAATCTTCATTTCATTTGGATCCGATAAAAAACATGGACGCCAGCGCAGAACATAGTTTAACATAAGACATTTTCATCTTCTGCCCTGAAACCACGGAAGCAAATTCAACCAAACTTTACAGGAATTATGTACTAAAGGTCCCTAACAAAGATTGCTCATTTCGCTCCGATCCAATAAAAACATGGCCGCCAGCACAGAACATAGTTTAACATTGGACCTATGGGAAAATCACATTTTCATCTTCTCCTCTGAAACTACTGAAGCAAATTCAACCAAAATTTACAGGAATGATGTACTAAAGGTCCTTAACAAAGATTGCTCATTTCGTTTGGATCCTATAAAAAACATTGCCGCCAGCATGGAACTTAGGTTTAACATTGGACCCTATGGGAAAAATCATATTTTCTCATCTTCTAATCTGAAACCACTGAAGCAACTTCAACCAAACTTTACAGGAATGATGTATGGAAGGTCCTTAATAAAGATTGCTAATTTTGTAACAATTTGATAGAAAACATGGCTGCCAGTACGAAACATAGTTTAACATTGGACCCTATGGGAAAAATCACATTTTCATCTTCTCCTCTGATACCACTGAAGCAAATTCAACCAAACTTTGCAGGAATGGTGTATAGAATGTCCTTAACAAAAATTGCTCATATTATTTTGATCCGACAAAAAACGTGGCCTCCACTGCAGAACATAGTTTAATGGAGCACAATGGAGCACGGTATGAGAAACATCTTCTCTGGAACTATTCAAGCAAATTAAACTGAATGTATACAATGTAGAAGGTCCTTTGCAAAAAATTACTCATTTCAATAGGATCAGACAAAAACACTGGTGCTAATGGAGAGCATAGCTAAACATTAGACCCACATGCTTGGCATAGAAGCATTTTGTCAGGTGAGCGATACAGGCTCAGTCTCTGAGCCTCTAGTTTCTTGATTGTAACGTGTTTGCAAAGTCTATACTAAGGATAATATTTATTTAGAATTTCTTGCCAGATCAAAGTTTAAACCTTGACATGCAAATTCGCATACAAATGAGAGATATAGAAAACACAATTTAAGACTTCTATCAAGAAGACTTTCCCGTTTTTAATATAAAAATATCGTGTATTTCACACTTCTTTGCAATGATTTTGCATTTATCGGTAATTTGTATGAGCTTCCTTTGATCTCACGAATCAGTATTTACTACTGCTCGAATACGAAAAAATATTGGCAAAAAGTATCTTAGGCCACGTCTACTTTGTCAATCAGAATCAATGTAACAAAGAAATATACATCTATCGGACCGTACAAATTCTTTAACTATATCAATACTAGTCAATTTCACGAATTGTTGAAAATCAACATTCATTTTCAAAATTTGTTCTATTGAATGATTTAGTTAATTACTAAAGGGGCTCACAAGGGGCTCATCCATTATTGTTGGCCAATATTTCTTGTATCAAAAACAAAACTTCCATTATTCTTTATAAATGGATTCCCTAAATTCAGGCAGTATGTCTACTATTATTTTAATCATGTTATTTTGGAATTTAAACATCGTAAACGACAAATCAGGCCGCCTGTTTTTTTAATTATCAAAGATGTGGTCAAACAGAACCTGAAACATGTTTTAAGCTAAATCTTAAACATGTTTTAAGTTAATAATAAAATACGTTTAAAATTTCAGATGAAATTATATGGCCTCCATAATTAAACATTCTTGAAACATGGTCTGGACAACGTTTAAATATTTCATTAACCTTTTAACCAAATGACTAAAAGAAAAAATAATAAAACACTGAAACAAATACCAATGTTTAACCAGGTTAATGTTTGAGAATTAAAACTAGAGGCTCTCAAGACCTCTAGCTCGCCTGGTCCAAAGCTGGCATGGTAGACAGTATAAATAACCTCATTGATAAAGGGTTTCATTTTCTTGTGTGATTATAGACCTCTATGAAATATTGCCCAAAATTCAGGGAAGAGGATCTACAGTAGGGTGTAGACATAACCTCTCGTCCATGTTAACTTGGGGAGCAGTCATGAGAACAGTCCTAAGTTAACTTGGAGTTAACTTGGAGCAGTCATAGAATCCTGGAGTTGCTCTGACCAGTCATAGAGCCCTGAATGCTCTGACGATGCAGTTCTGATATGGTTACGGCAAAATTGAAGAAAATTGCTCTCAACGTGTGAAAAATATGCGCATTCGTCGTTTGAATCGTGTGCGTGTGGTAGGGAATGTGGCGTATCCATCGCTGTATTAAACTTTGAGTATTTACAGTTCTTGTATTGTTTTAGAGCTATACCACTAATCGACAGAGCAGTCAGGATTCTATGACATGTTAGAGCGGTCAGGGGTCTATGACTGGTCAGAGCAGTTAGGGCTCTACGACAGGTCAGAGCAGTCAGGATTCTATGACAGGTTAGAGCGGTCAGGGCTCTATGACCAGAACAGGTCAGAGCAGTCAGGGCTCTAGATCAGTTCTAAAGTGAACTTAGAGTAGTTTTTATGACTGCTCTATGACTGGTCTAAGTTAACTTAGAAGAGCTTCTATGACTGGTTCAAGTTAACTTGGCGGGAGGTTATGTCTGCACCCTACTGTATGTAGTGATTTCCCATTGTGTTCTATGTAAAATTTTGCTTCCCATTGGCGGCCATCTTGGATCTAATGTGGACTTCCTGGACACATTTTTCAAAGTGGGCAATAAAACGACCATTATGGCCAAGTTTGGTTCCAATAGGAAAAGTAGTTTCAAAGGAGAAGATCTTCGAATGTTTTTTCCCATAAATTCCAATGTTAAACTAAGTTCCCTGCTGGTGGTTATCTTGGATACGATACAGACTTGCTTGAACATCTTAAAAAGACAGCTAATGAAGGACAGTTTTGAACAGGTTTGGTTAATGTGTCCAATGGCCAAGTAGTTTCAGAGGAGACTATCTTTGAATGTGTTTTCCCATAAGGGGCAATGTTAAACTATGTTAAAAGCTCATGGCCATCTTGGATCTAATGGGAACTTGCTGGACATATTTTCAAAAGGGACCAACTAAGGGACCAACTAAGAACAGTTGTGAGCAAGTATGGTTCCAATAGACCAAGTAGTCTCTTAAGAGAAGATATTTGAATGTGTTTCTCGTAAGAGCCCATGTTCAGCTATGTTTCCTGCTGGAAGCCATCTTGGACCTGATGTGGACTTGCCGGACACATTTTTCAAAGGGGACCAACTAAAAACGCTTGTGACCAAGTATGGTTCCAATTGGCCAGGTAGTCTCAGAAAAGAAGATCTTTCAAACTATGTTCCAATAGGGTCTAATGTTTAACTAAGTTCCCGCTGAAGGCTATCTTAGATGATGTCAGCCTCTTCCATCATGAAGATAAAATGTAGTCCTTGGCATATTTTTTGCATTAAATCCTAACCTCCATCTCAATCAAGTTCAAAGTAACTTACAAAAGATTTGATCAATGAAGGGCAATAACTCCTACATAGGTATTCAGATTTTCTTTAAAATTTTTAGGTAGGTAGATCTTGATATGCTGAACATTTTTGCAATTTAAAGTTGACCTCTATCTGTTATAGTTTTTTTGTTTTGTTTTTTTTAAATAAGAAATATAAAAATTTTGAAAAATTTACAGAAAAGGGATAGTAACTCAAAGACGGGTTTCCGATTTTCTTCAAAATTGCAGAGCGCTGGTAGATCTTGTCATGTTGGTCATTTTTACGTTACATTGTATGTCAGAATTTGATATCTGCAACGATTTTTGAGTCATTTGCCAAAAATGGCAATTTACTCCTATGTTCAATTTTTAGTAACGACAGTCATGTTGTAAGGTCCTCACAATCCTCGAACATAATTTTGAATCTACACATACCCTGGTAATGATTCAGACTAAGTTTTGTTTAAATTGGCCTAGTGGATTCAGGGGAGAATATTTGAGACTTTTAGGACAGGTGAGCTAAAACAGTTCTGTAGTCTTCACTTTTCAAGAACACCCGATTTTACTCTTGGGTGGACAGGTTAAACGGGTAGGTGAAAGAAAGGGACGAGAGGGCGAAGCTGAATACTAATATGTGAAAAGAGGGTTTAAAGCGAGGCAATATGGAGAGATGGGGATGCGAGATGGCTTTAAAGAAGGTAACAGATGGAAGATAGTGGATTTGAGGGTTGTAAAGAGAAAGGTGTTTGGCGTGATGGGTTGAGTTGGGAGCTATAGGAGCTAGAAAGTGATGGGAGCTAGTTATTCACTAAAAAAGACCCTCGTAGGAAAGTTTGTGGTTTTATGTCACCTTAGACTTAATCTGGATCACAAATCATTTTTATCTTTCTTTGTTGTTCTTTTTCTCTATATCTCGCGATTACAAGTCAACTGAAATCATCGATATTAGAAATAAATGAAAGTATGGATGCAATGCAAAAAAAAAAGCACCATGAATACCCTTTTGTTTTCGAACATTTGGAATCCGAAAACTATCAAGAAGAATCTCGCCAACAACAATTATATTGAAGCGTAATTTTAGTAGATTGTAGTCAATATTGGATATTCCTCAAACTACAATAGTAATTATTGTGGTAACATACTGATGGATTATGACTCTAATGCCTCTTGTCGAAATAGGACAGGGGCAAACTTGTTTGGCATCTGTAGGCGAACGGCTGACGGCGAACGGCTGACGGCGAACGGCGTTCGCCGTATTTTGACTACAAAAAAAGTAAACCGGCTATCATTCAAAATGGCGACAGCAATACCGGCTATTGCTATACTTGCATTTGTCTCGGTGAAAACTGCGGTTCCGAGGGATATGAGGCAATTTCAACAGCAGTAAAGTGTTCAATGATATGAATGTTTGTTTTTAAGAGGTTAAAAGTAAAAGCCGTAAAATATGCAATATCATTAATATTTTTTTGATAATCTCAAGATGCATTGCTTCACCAAGATTGGTCCTACTTGTTTCGTACGCCTTTTCGCCGGCGGCGAACACCCGTACAAATTTTAGATAAACAAATTTCTCTTCAGTATCTTCGACGGATAAAGATTAATTGAACATTTAAACGTGATTTTTCGTTATATGGTTGTTTTTCAATATTT